>WEKY01051467.1:2854-24656 GCA_013390045.1 Picathartes gymnocephalus
AGGCCACTGAAAATACCGACTTTCCAATAGTTATTCCCACAGCTTGATGAGTTTTCACTGGAGCGAAGTGCTCTCCTGACACTGCCCTGTTCTTTCCCAAAGCCAAACAATGAAGGAAAACTCTCCATCTCTTAGAAACAACTTTCTACAGTGCATAATAAATACTGCATATGGTTTGAAAGTGTTTGTGTATTTGTACAGTCACTATTTAGCATACTAATTAAAGTAAGAAAAAAGAGTATTAACTTTAAAGCAGGTCTTCTAAAGTTAAAAACATCTATTACACTGTGCTACACACTTCACTACTTGAGATCACTGAGGAGGAAACATATAATGGTAAATAACATCCTACGTTTAATAGGGAAACTGTAAGGCAGCAGTATATCCAAAACCTACTATTTACTTGACAGAACTCTCACAGTAAGCTCATTTTTGTTGCAAGTAAATCACCTCAATATAAACAAGGACTTCAGGAAAAACAAGCAAGAATTCATAGTCTAACTTGAGAATCATAAATCTAAATGTTTCTGTATGAAAAAAATGACACCAAGCCACTGCTTGCATCCAATTTTCAGCATGCCAGGAATTCACCTTGTTCACATGCATCATGCCATTACAACACTATTCTGCAAGATGCCAGAACTGAAGACTCCCCAAACAGTCCAAACTGGACAGATGGGTAAAGCTTTTATCTTGTTCCCAGAATGGTTGTTTTCATGACATGCCTGAAAGAAAACAAAGACTTATATGACCCTTTTTAATTTTCCTCCTCCCAATCTGTATGCTTGGCTGAATGAGACAGAATTCAGCAGCAGGTCTCAAAGAGCGGTGAAGTGAGCACTCTGCAACTCCTGGGAAAGAAGGATCAGGGCACTGGATCTTGGTAAAGAATCTTCACTCAGGTACTTCTCCATCTGAACACTCCACGGAGCTGGAAATATCACCAAACTAATTTGCAAAATTGCTGTGGATGAAGAATCCAAGATAAGCATAGGCCATAAACCTGAAATGTCATCAGTTCTCGACGGCATCTCACTGGACCTTGTGAAGCTCACAGTAAATTACTTTTAGCTAACTAAGAGCCAATCTCCCCAGTTATGATACCATCTTCATGACACCATCCAGTACTTCACTGCAATGACTTTTAGATTAAATTGCATTGGTAGGACATGGAATTGTTACTAGGATCACAAAATGAATTTATATTCTAAATAGCTAAAACTACAGAAGCAGAAAACTCTAAGTCTATATTATATAGTTTTACTTATCTTTCTACACTTGGAAATGTTATTCACAGCAAATCAACCAACATTCTTACAAGTAGGAAATCAGTAATGTTGGAAAACATATTCTGCAAATACTCATTTCACAATACATTTCTGAACATCTATTTTGTGCTCATTACCCACAAAAATCCAAGGCATATGGGTTTACTCACTGTGCTACTCATCAACAGCACATTTTGATTGTAGTTAAAGAAACATTCAGAAGAATATTATCTACAGTATGTTCACGTGCTGACTTTTTGATTCATGCTGAGGTGGCTGTTCATTCAACCCTGTCTAATTCGCACTCCCCAAATTATGAATGGCAAATATTTCCCGTGAACCATTTCCATGTACTCTGAAGACTGAGATACAAAATGTGATTTTTCGTATTTAGGAATTGGTCATTTTATTATCAGGGGAAAAAAAGGATTCTCTGCTATTTATCAGCTGAGCAGTAAGTTCTGGCTACCTTAACAAGCACAGAAACAAAGAATAAGCAACAAGAGGAAGAGATTTCTGTTTATCTGTTTAGGTTTGTGACTGCACCTCACTTTGCCTTACCATCAATTGTTGTGCACCAAAGGAAAGCACATCAGAGGGGTAAGCTGACAGTTTTGCATTGTCTAAGGAATTAGGAAACTACAGAAGAGCATCTACTTCCCATGCAGAACAACTCCATACATAACCACTGCTCCCCAGACTAGCTGGCTGCTGGGATTAGCCTTTGTTTTCTCCTTAAATTGTATCAGCACTTGCTCTCTCCTCTTGCTATCAGTGCTCCTTACACAGAATTCTAAAGAAAGAAGCTTGAAGATTAAGAAATTTGTGTGAGGACTGTTCTTTCAATACTGAGTCAGCTGATACATAACTAAATGTCCACAGGACTGAAGCATGAGCAGCTTCAGGGAGGCATTTGATAATTTCATATAAACAAACAAACCCCAACATATTGACTAAACCAGAATAAAATTCTATTTACCTATGTAAGTGCACGTATCTCCTATGCAGCTCCTGTTGAGATTGGAGGATCTAATAGTGTGAAGGGCTGCTTGTGAAAACAAACAAACATTCATAGCCAGATGCTCTTGCCACTGTTTGGTATTCCCTGAGTAAAATCCCCTACAAATTGAATAAGAGGTGGCAGAAGACCCTCAGTCACACTGCATGTGAAGTGTGTATTTTCTGATACTTCTATAAACTCAAATCTACCTTCTGAATGCTAAAGCTCCATGACTGCTCTGGCACATACACAAGTAAATAATTAATATTCAGTTTACACCAAAGAAGCTTCATTAGCAGCACCAATCAGCAACAAATAAATTTTATGCTGCCAACACAATACAAATATGTATCAATCTCTTGAGTTTTGTCAGCAGGATTGGGCCATGACAAAAGACTCAAGGACAACCTTAAATCTAGTACAGCACATCTAACACTTCCATGAAAGTTAATTATCTTATTATGCCAGTCCAACAAAAACAAATCAGAGAAATTACCGAAAGAAATGACTAGTAGATTATGGCAGAAAGGAACAGGGAGGTGGGGGAGAACACTTTGCATTTACCCCATTATTTCCTCTTCTTTTTCCTTTTTTTATTTTCTCCTTGTCTAAGCACCTAGCATTGGTCAATGAGAGAAACAGAATGGGGCCAGCCTGACACTTGGCTTTAGTCCATGTTTTTACAACAATGGTGTTTCTGTCCTCTGCCTCTGGGTTCCTTTTACACTGGGTCCTCAGTTTCCTTTAGAACAATGAGAAGAGGAAAAACTCTTTCCTTTTCAATAAAAGCTAGAAGATTCCTATGTGATTCTGACAGCATATGAGGATCTGAAAGTTTAAGGTGAGCAAACAATGCAGAATTCATAATAAAATCAGGTTAGCAAAACCCCAAAAATATCAGAAGAAATAATTATAGTATTTTTCATGAGACAGCTAAATAATTTGACATATATCTTCTCTGTGTGCATACTGGGTAACATTCATTCCTGTGAAGAGGGACAGCATAAAACCTGTGAACTACTTCACTCTCATTTAAGACTTCAAATTAGGACTTAATGCATGTGATGTATATGCCTTCAACGGGCCACTAGCACCGAACTGAATTTTATCCACAGTGGGTATCGACTCATCACAACCGGTGCTGCTCTCACATTAGGTGTAAATTCATGCATAGTTCATTTTAGATAAACAGAAGTGATCCTACAGCTACTGGACATTAACAAGCCAAAGGAAAATGCCAGAAAAATATGAACCAAATTTTTAAACCCTTCTGTATATAGTGAAAACAAAATACTCTGTGCTACATTAGCTTCATCTTATGATTCTTTAAAAATACTTGTCTATTAGCATATGCCAAGGCAATAAAACCAGAATTACATATTTCCCATTGATAAGCCTACAAAAACTAAGCAAGTATCCCATAATAGAAAGCCTTTGTTGCCACAACTAACATTACTGAGTGATAGTGATATCAACCAGAATAGCTTCAGAACCTTTGCACATATTATAGATCTGTTCAGGATTAGTAGGGGAAAAAAAAGTCCTGTTTTTATCAGGAAGTAACACCACGTGAAAGCACTGCAGGAATTCTGATGGCCTTCCCGTGGTCCTGAATAGATTTTTAAATTTGCTTTGCACAAGAATGTGTGACCTGAACTCCTGCACTGTGCAACGTGCCAGATGAAGAAAGGATCCTCCTTCAAAGCTGGGCTCTCAGAAACTCACGGGGACCACAATTTACTTAAAATTTAAAGGTTGCCTTTGGAAACTGCCAACCAAGTGCACAGCAGTTGGGAGGGCTAATGGAAGACAGTGACAAGTTAACAGTGTGATATATACAGAGGCAAGTTCAAAGCTGCAAATACAGTGCCCGAGGAGAGAGGCACAGAGCCAGATGCTGCTTCTGGCAGAATGTCTAGGAATCATTGCACCAACATCCATCAGAGGAGGACAGCATGTCAGGAGATACGGATGTGAGCTGTGCTTCCTCACATCGAACACCTGAAGCTGATTCTGCTTTCAGAAGGATTAATTAAGGAAAGGCCAATATTTGGAGAAAGAAAAAGATAAACAGAGAAAACAATGATATCAAATTCAACAGAAAGACACTGTAAACAATGGTGCAGGGACTGCTCATGTCAATGAATACCAGGTAGGATAGGGCTTGGATGGGACCCATCCAGCATTGACCAGGCTGGGACACGGCCCTGAGCAACCCAGTCTAGTGGAAGGTGTCGCTGACCATGGCACAGGGGTTAGAACGAGGAGATGTTTAACCCCCTTCCAACCCAAACCATTCTACAATTCTATGATGCTCCCACCAGTACACCTTGTGGTGGCCAACCCCACCTGAGCATGAAGACTGGGTTCATAAAACCAGGTAACCAGAGATCTTGAACCAACTCAGTTGTTTGCCACTGAAACTGGTTTCAGCAAAGGAACAGCCACGAGGGCACAGAGAAGACTCACACGTTATGGCGACACAGAGAGAAGTGTCCTCTATTACTCAGAAACATTTCTGTAAATAGATACACCCTAATAATGCTCCTGATTAGAAACTGCTGATAATTTTCTTCGTGGGACCAGGGTGATGTTTCGATTGACACTCCCATTTTCTTGCTTGTGATGGGTAAGAGGGAGGCCAAAAATGTTGCCGATTCCCTTCAGTACCAGTGGGTGGGCAGGAAAAGCATCCTGGTGCTACTGCTTTCTGGTGCAGCTCCGCCTGTTGACTCTGCAGGGGACTGAGGATGGCAAGGTGTTGAGATGTAATTTGCATTTATTCTGGAAAAAATTGGGGCATTTTAGAAGCTTTTGGGGGTTCTTTTCTGACTAAAGCTAAGAATTTCTGGGTTTTTCCATGAAAGAACCTGATTCATTTTGCAGTCTGGGGAATAGCACAAGTAGGAACATTTGTAGCTCCTCTTTCTCTGTGGCACAATTTGTAGTTGACTCTTCTTAGTGGCAAGAAACATTTGCCTGGAAGTCTGTCTGGGAGGAAAGAAGTGAACATTATCAGTCAGAGCTTTCTGTGCCATCCCTTAAAAACAGCATTTTGGTAGAAGAAGAAAAAAACCAAACCAAATCACCACATCCAGGGTGTGGTTCAAGCCTCAAGAATTTAGTGGTATGGATTTTTTTTTTGTAATGCCATAACTTAAATTCAGTTCAAGATCTGTAATGGCTTAGAGGTAACAAAGGAAAATGAACTTGATAGCAAAGTAAAAGATCTTCTCGGAAAATGCCCAGATAAAAGCAAAACAGAGTGAAACAACTTTTGATGAAGGGAGGAATGCAGCTATCTGAACACAAAGCAAATTCAGTATCAAAGAAACATTACTGAAGAGGATAGAATAGGGTAGGATACCTTCTAAAAACAATTCCCAGATGCGAAAGGGAGGAGAAAACTTAGAAGACAAAGTCTAATATGAAAATATATAGTCTCATACATATTCAGGTCTACAATTACATACAGCTTTGGTATAAAACCTCAGAAAGAAAAAGGAACACTCCCTGACAGATTGTTTACAGCAAAACACTGGAGATGGTTACACTTTGACACAGGAACTCTTATTGCGGCTATTAAACTTACAGAGTGTTAAGACAAGCTATAGGTTATGTAGCTCCCCAGGTAGCTTCCATAATTTCACTTCTACTAGTACTGTTTAAGGCTGAACATTCTTTACCAAAGCATTCGTTAAAAAAAAAAAAGGATAACTTTGTATTCTATTTTGTATGTTAACATTTTTGAACTGGTGTTAAATGCCAGAGAATCAACTGCTGCGTGCAAATCTTTATGACAGTGACATCGCAAATCAATCAAATCCTTCTTTCTATGCCAAACCAGTAGAAACTATCAGTTTGGAAGCACAGATAGTATACGAAGGCATAATCGAAATATTTGACAAACATGTCTCAACGTTAGGAGCACATTTACAAAAATGTGAAAAGCATTTTTTTTTTACTTTTGTGCAGTCAGTGGGGCACATACAGCTCAGTTGTGAATTTCCATCATTTCTTCTGACAGTAACTCCTAAAAGAGAGTTAATCCACATCTAATATAAAATACGATGAAAACTGTAGAAATTTTATAAAATGTTTCTCCATCTATGCACGCACACTTTTCTCTCCCCAGTGAAACCCATTCAGCAGATGGCTTCATCTAAGCTTAAAGAAGCACTGGAGAATGATAGATTTAAGCACAGAATTAGAGAAGAAAGAGATGATAAAAGGCTGTCTGCTTTTGCCTGGCTGAAGGGCTTGATGCTGCTGAGAAAAAGAGACAAGTGCTCCATGGATTCATAAAGGCAACAGATTTATTCTCCCAAGCTGCTGTGCATGTACCTAGCACTCCTGAGGGGTCAATTCTCTGAATAACCCAACTTAGGAAAAAATACCTTTTTATTTTCTTTCTTCTTAAAGCTCAGGAAGAAGAGGAGCTCGGATGACAGCCTAGAAGAGAGATCTGCTTACAACAGAGAGCTAAACCGTTTATCAGGACTACATTAGATGATCAACAGGAGTCTCATGTAGCTGATTTGCAGCTTAATATTTACCTTGTACCACTGATTTAGAGGCACATAGGTATTAAGTGGACTGTGAGCATCCCACGAAATTCTCTCATCTTTCAATGTGCTTATTGTACGTTTGCCAAAAGTCACCATTTTCCAGCATCCTGGATAGCTGCAGCACTGAAGGATAAATGCTTTCTCAATGAAGTGAACATAATTTCATTGGATTTCTCCTTAAGCTCAAGCATCCCTAATAATAAATATATTGATTAAAATCCCTGCTTTGGAAACAAAGGACAAATTAAATAAGTGCTTTACTGTGAGAATGTATGTATGTGGGAACCTCCACTTCTATACACAGCTCAATTGAATTTGATGAGACTTGGTTAAAAAAATGGACCACATCCATAGATTGATGCCTCTGCAATTCAGGAAATCATAAATCAAGAAACCTGGAAGAGGCAGAGCTTGATGGCAGTACACTGTAATTGGTTAAAAGCTGTATCAGCTGTCAAATGTTTAGCATGTATTCTGCTGAAGAGACACTGTTTAAAATAAGAAGCTTTCTAGATAAAGCTCAGGGAGATGTCCTGCTCTGTAAGTCACATAATTTCTTTTGTTTGTGTCAACCCTCAAGTTGCATTTCACTGTTATACACAAGAAGATATGATATGCTGCTTCAGAGGGTATTTAGTCTTAAAACAGAACACATTTGAATGTGTTGCTTCGTGTAAACAATCTTGATTGTTCCAGTAGAGGAAATGGGCTGTAGGCAATCCCACACAAACCTGACATAACAGATTCACACCAAGATTCCTCTGAGACCACCCATGACCCAGTCACATCCATTAGTCCAGACCTATCTGCTAGTGGAAGCAGGTAAAACCAGAGCAATAATACCAGCTCTGTGCTGCCCCACAACACTCAGCCATCAAATATGGACATCAACCACAATGACGGCCAAACAGCCCCAGCTGGGCAATGTGTACCTGGCAGCACAAAACCTGCTCTGTAAGATAAAACCATTTTAGCAAAAGCACTTATTAAACTCCAACATAAGTTCAAAGATTTGGAAAAATTAGAATGCTACCAAATGACAACTTCCAACTTGTCCTTAGTAGAAGGCCTGAACTTCTGACTGATGGTTTTCTAATATCAGGTCTTAAATGTCACTGATCCCACAGCAAAGAATTGATGTGCTCTGGCATCAGTTCAGATCTGCATGGCTATGTACCAGGCCTCAAACTGGTTTAGTTTTCATTACCTGAAATGTCATTTTGAAGGGTTCCCCATTTGATATATAAATGCCAGGTGCCAAAGAGATGATCAGTGACCTTCTAAAATCATAGTGCCATCATTTTGCTTGAGGGCACGTTGACTTTCCTCCTGGGCACAGTGCCCACAAACCAGCCAACAACATCACGGTACCATCACAGGATGATATTGGTGGAAGCAACCTTAGACTGGAAGTGACAGAGGCCATATGGCAACAGCTGAGGAGTGTTTGTATTTCCGTAAGGGGGTATCCGAGTCCAACTGAAGTGAAAAAAAAAAACAAACCGTCAGAAGTGCTTCACTGTCTAGGAGCTCCAGTTACCTTTCCAGAGATTACTCAGTCATCCAGGACTCCAGCTCTCATGGAAAGCTTTTGAGATTTCTCACTGAAAGTTAATGAGACTTCGTCTCCTAGGCATGTGAGCTATGCTTGGTGTAAGACTTAAAAATCTGAGCAACACAGGGATATGTAAAATACATCTCTGTATGCCCTGCATACATTCTGAACTTAGAGACTTAATGGCAAAGTTCCAAAACGTCTGGTAGTAAATCCAAATTTTAGTCCATTTTATTGGGTCACTGGATTACTGTATTTTTATAGATGTTACTCCTTGCATCCTGGAAGATGATGACAATATTATAAAAGCATCTGAAACTGGTAAGAGAATGAACATAGAGTAAAATCAATATAAGAATACTCAGAGTAGTGTTTGTGCTGGATACTATCTGAACCTCTACCTAAGAGACTTCTCTCCGAAGTTCTTCTAGAGTTTGTTTTAGTCCCATCATGGGGATGATAGAAGTCTGAAAAAAACACTGGTAAGGGAAGGAATCAGTATTTTAAAGTAAATAATCCCACGATGAGACAACCTAACCCACTGCTTCTAAACAGAGGTGGAAGAAGGCACTGCAGAAACACTTTTATTTCATTGTCCTCCAGCTGCTTGCGTGCCCATCTTATGTAGCTCAGTTCAGGATTCTACAGCGGCCACAATCTTCAGGAAAAAGGGTTTTTTTCTTTCACAAGACAGTACAATTCTCACAGCAATAGGGAATGCTCTGAGACATAGAGCATACCTTCTTCCATTCTACCCGTGCAAAAAGTGTCTTTAGTTGCAGGAAAATGGAGATGTCCATCTGGCCAATTGTAATAAAAAGAACACCTAAGCAGTGTTTTGGGGAAGAAATGGTGTGAAATAAATAGCACTGGAACACCTACGGATTTCAACTAAACTATGTCTAGTAAAACCACCCTCCATTTTTGCAGCATCATGCCTACACCCACGTTCTAAGAATAGATAATTTTCAGTTATCAAAACATATACGACACAGTCAGAGACACAGAGACTTTCAGCACAGAAAAATTAACTATTATTAAACAAATAACTGAAACTACATCTTCCACCCTACACAATCCAGTTGCATGTTTCATCTTTGTTTTTCAGATAGAGTTGCAAGCTGTATCTGCCTAAAATGATGCAGAAAAAAAAGGATAGAGAATTATCACAAAACTTCAGCAGTTTCCTCTGGGTCTCAAGGGACATTTTAGTAATTTTTTGGGAAATTATAAAAATAGTGTGGCACACTTGTAGCTAAAAGAGAATAATTCACTCATGACTCCACTCTATTGTCCATTTATGACCTTTTGTTACATTGACGGGATGCAAGTACCAAGAGGAAGAAAATATATGTAAACAACATCTTCCTCAACATTAGCATAGCAGCGAAAAAGATCTTGCATGCCTTGTCTGGAAGCATGGAGAACTTCCTACAATACAGCAGAAATAACTACAGTACAAGTTGGCAGATTTGTCAGTGTTGCATCCAGATTTGAATGGATCTTGCTCAAAACTTTGCTCTTAATGTTCACCATCATCATCAAAAGCAGAGGAAATGTGCTAAGCTCTATAAATTCTCATTTTTAAAAGTTACTCAGTTATTCATTAGCTTAAAGTAGAACCTATGTTGCTTTTGAACTCTAACTTTTTGATTAGGAAAACTCATTAAGGAAGATAAAATTAATCGGATGAAATTAATAAACCCTATTCAAGAATGGACCTGAACACCTAAATATGTCTCTTGTAAGAAATAAAATGAAAAATCTTATAAGATTATAAAAAGAAAAAGTACTTGGATTTTTCATTCAAATTGTATAATCTGAGAGGCGAAACGTTAAAATACCTGCCGTGAGTAGGACCAGTATTCCTATGTGATAAAGCTTCCAAACTTTGCTGACAGGAGCTGGGAAGCAGCACTGATACTGGAATCATGTTTCAGTGGTGAGAAACTATCTTAATTTTTGTTTTGTCTCCATATATTTTTCAAAACTATTATTTCGTATATTTTATTGACCATATATTCATACACTTTCATTCCACGTCTTTCATAATTTTTATTCCACAGTTAAAAGTCAATTACTTCCACTATTTGGTAAAGCTACTTTCCAATTACAAGAAGTAGATTGGATACATCTAAATTTAAATACCCTCCCTGTCATTATCTCAGAGATCTCTCATGATCCTCAAAGACACATATCCAGTATCATGTTTTTTCATGGTAAGCCTAAGTTCCTAAGTATGATTTTAAACTGGCATCTCCTAGAAATATTTTTTGTGTCACTTCTAAAAGAATCGGTATGTGAATTAAAATATAAATTTGCCTGGAGAAATAACTATCAGTTTGTTGCAGCATCCTTCCATAATAATCACAGTACAGGAGGAATTCAGGATTTCATCAAAAGGAAGACTGCATTTACGTTATTTACAAGTAAGACATTTGTTAAAGCTTTTGTAATGCAAATGTTACTGCTGCAAAATGTTGAAAGTATCTTTTCCTACATAAAAAAATAATTAGAATTCTACAGAATCAACACACTAATCCATAATTCTGCACTAAACAATCCAGTTTGTTCCCCAGAATTAACTTTAACTCAAGAAAGATTTTTCATTGCTTAGACAGAAAACAAAGTTCTGAGATAGACATGTAGCTAATACACACTCCCCAGATATATTTACCCATAAGTAATTAAGGAGCACTTTATGAAATAAAATACTGATTCCAAAATCAAGAGAATGCTCTTGATGTGTACTTCCCCTCACTTGCTGACTCTGTACTCCTACTTAATTGTATTAATAATGTACCACTTTCAAAAAGCCAAAATAGTTAATACATTCCTCATAATATCCTAGTTCTGGAAGCTGGAGACAGTATAATTAATGTCCATGATAAATGTCAGAAAGCTGCTGCTTTGTTTCTTTACTTCTATGGGGGGAAAGGAGAGGAGAAAAGCAATGGAGCCCTTTAATATGTACTTGTTTTCTTCCTTTTTAAATGTTTGTACAGAAGACCAGCCTCTGAAGCACAGGAATTAATTGGATCTCTTCAGTGTTTCGTAAAACAAGAAACGAGTCTTGCCCAGTCTTGCAGTGCTGTCACTGTGTGGCAAAGACAACCCTTTGGAAGAGATAAAGAGCCTACACATTCCCAGTTCACCTCCGTGTTGATGAGGAAGAACAGAACCAGAGGCTGATGCACCTTTATCAACAGCTGTCAGTCACTGCTGCCTTGCCATCTGCAAATGCATCAGCGTTCACATGCTGAATTTGCTCCCCAGTGCAAAAATGCTTCTGGAATCTCAACTGCTGGCCAACACAAGGAACTGTTTCATGGAGCATGTTGGCAGAGCTGCCTTAAACTGGCTGCCTATTGTCATTTTTATTGTGCTTATAATTGCAATTATACACAATACCTTGTGCTCTTCCATTCTCATTCTCAAGACAAAAATTGCTATTAACATTCTGAATTCCAGAAAATAGCTTTTGATCTAATTTTCTAATGCTACCTTCTCTTAAGCATTATATTTTTGCCATATGGTGCACATAGTGAATTGCAATTTTTTTTGCCCTTTAAGCTGCAAAATTTGTAGGTATTTTGGCAATAATCAGGCCTAAAAATATCAAAAACATCACTGAGAGATTCAGCACAACAAAAAATACATGTATCTGTGTGTTCATCCAAATCCATCAAAATTGTAGGCCTCTGACTCCCTCCCCAAAAGTCTTTATCCAATTTGAGTATCAGTGTTCCTTTTTGACCATGCCTATGACCTCTCGTTTTAGTAATTCTCACTGAAAGTAGAGCTGCAATATAGCTAATCTATATCTACTGTATTCTAGCTGGGCATCACTGATCTCAGAAAACATAGATAAAGAAGTTCACAGGGAAAAAAAAGCCAAAGAAATAATATTTTAGTATTACTTATAGTATTTTCTGTTTGCAACTTGAACTCAAGCAAAATGACAAGAAATAGAACCAGCCAAGGCACAGAGCTAAACAACCCATTTTTTTCATGCCACTTTCTGCATTGCTTTTGTTTTTAACTGTGTGACTTGCCAGTAAATGAACAGCCAAGCATTTATTGTCACCAGATCTCTGAAGTGACAAGTCTGTAATAAGACTGTCTTCTGCAATAAACCATTTTTGCAAGAAGAGATGAAAATTGTACCTCAAAACATATTCATTAGATTAGATTGATGTATATAACAGCACAGTAGAATGGCAAGTCACAAAGGAACAAATAATTATCTTAATAATGTCCACTACAGTGATGAACTGAAACAGTTTGTACATTAGTAGGCTATTTATGTACCCTGTGATTGCATTAGGTTTTGCTGCCTACAGGCACCTCAGGAGTGTACCAACAGCTCTGTAATCCACATCACTTTGTGGTTTGTAACCAAAAGTGCAGCAACTAGTATTTCACTTTCTTCCCAATTTTTAATGCAAACATAATTTTTTTTTTTTTGTTTTAGTAATTACCAATGAAAATATGACAGAAGGAAGCAGGTAATCTATACCTTTTCTTGTGAAATATTTTTATAAGTATTGCAAAATAATTTCTGTTGTTTTGTTTGGCAACCTTTCCCAAATGGGAACCTAGACAACTACATCACATCCTTTTTTCAGTTGTCAAAAAAAAAAAAAAAAAGAAAAAAGTCCAAAAGTAATCCCTGGCAAATACAGACGACATCTGGACTCAGCATTATGAAACATGGGAATGCCACATTGTCTACTTCCTAAACTGCTGCTGGCATCCAATCAAAGCCAAAGGTTGGGGTGGCCAAGAATCTGAAATAATGGGAATACTGTGAAAATCCCACAGCAAAGGGCATTTCCCTTTAGCAAGGGTGATTTGCAGTAAGAGCAGAAAGTGTTGTTTCCTCTCTTGGATGCTGTCATGGTTTGGAAAAGTGACTTTTTCTACTTGTAAGAGAAAGTTACCAGTTCCTGCAGATGTAGCTTCCTGTGGGCATGGTTCCTGCAGCTTTCTTGCAGCTTCCTGCAGAAGCAGTGTCTTGCACCTCTGAGGGCCAATTAATTATTTTTAAGACAGACATATCAATTAACCTTTTGAGATTTAGACCGCCCCGTGGAGCACATACTAAGAGAAAAGAGAAACGTCAGTTTCACGCCCTTTGGCTTCTGCTTTCGGACAGGTGACATCGAAGCTCTGCGCGGCCCTCGGCCGCCCCTGGGCCTCGGGCCTGGGGGCCTGCTGGCCTGGGCCCATGCCGGGCCTACCCCTCTCCCCACCTGGCTGGGGAGGGGGCCAAGAGAGTCATGAGCCCGCGGTGTCCCGCTGTTGGCTCCTCTCCCGCCGCTCTGCGCGGCCCAGCCCGCTCCTGCGTGGGCCCCTGCAGCCGGCCTGCCCGGCTGCTGCCGCGGCTGCTTCCACAGGCCTTGCTTGCTGCTGCCGGGCTCCTGCTGCTGCATCCACTGCCGGACCCGCCCTGCCGCCACGGGGCCGCCTGACTCCGCCACCGCCCGCAGCCATCGGCACAGGGGGGAAAAGATGCAATCACTGCAGTGACCTGAAAATGCTACCGCAGCCTCTTGGCTTCTCCCCCTGCCGGGAGCATCAGCGCTGCCAAGATGTCACCAATGGAGCGGCTCCGGCCTTCTCACTCCCTCACCTCAGCCCCGGCCGCTGCTTAGCAGGCTCATGTGACCAACAACAGAACCAGCAAGAGAGTGAGTACACTAAAGAGACTAAGTTATAACTTTCAAGTGTACAACAATGGACTCAGATACAACAGAAGAAGGCAACAGAGGCACCTAGGTCAGTGAAAAGGGGCTGAACAGTCTTGAGAGAGAGAGAGAGGGAGGAAGCTGAGACACTTTAAGCTGGAAATCTTCTACAAAGTCATTGTAATAGACTGCACCATTTTCCTTAGAACTCATATTGTACCCACTGGGGGAATGTACCTGTTCTAACTACGGACTAAGCAAAGGCACTCTTGCTGGTTTCCTACACTTTTCCCCCTTACCTCGGGGATGAGAATAGAGGCTGAACACTCTTCCTCAGGTTAACAATAGAGGAACCCTTGCTCCACAGATGGCAGAATTCTTGTTTCCAGCAAGAGAAGACCTTTGTTTTTTTCTACCAGAACGGATCATCCTTAACATACCACCCTATGATACAAAGATTGAGGCCTCGAAGGCAGTTGCGGGAACAGCTGTATGTCGAGGAGAGGGGCTCTCGCAGTGAACAGATGCTCGGGCGGCTGATTCGCTGTGAAATGGAACCCATGAAAGAACTGTGTTTCTTGTGGGAAAGTCTCCATGGTAAAGTAGAAGAGAAGACTCTTCTTCCCAACTAGACTGATGAAAGTTTATTCTAAAGGTGGTAAACTGACCGGGGTTCTCTAAGTTATGTTTCTTTGTGTTGTTGATGGGAAAGGTTGTTAGAAAAGGAAGACCAATGAGGTGGGGGGAAAGAAACATCTGGAGGCTTATTTTGATTTTTATTATTTTCCTGTTAAGTTTTCTCTTTTAGGTTCTTAATAAACTATCTTTTTACCTTCAAAGGTTTTAGGCCTGCTTTGCATTTCTCATTGAATCCTTATCTCAACACAAGAACTGAGTAAGTAAACTCAGTAGGGGCACTGGTTTTAAACCAGAGTACTTAAACTACACTGCACCACCTATTGCTTGGTGTGAGCAAGTGAAAGAGGCAAACGTGGAACTACTATAGATGCCTATAGCATTAGAAAAGCATTAGTGCACCTCTCTTACGAAGAAAGGCTGAGAGAATTGGGATTGTTCAGCCTGGAAAAGAGAAGGATTTGGGGTGACCTGACTCTGGCCTTTCAGTACCTGAAGGGAGCCTACAGGAGAGATGGAGAGGGATAATTTACAAGGGGCTGGGGTGACAGGACAAAGGGGAATAGCTTCACCCTGATAGAGAGTAGGTTTAGATATTAGGAAGAATTTCTTCCCTGTGAGGGTGGTGAGGCACTGGAACGGGTTGCCTGGAGAAGCTGTGAATGCTCCATCTCTGGAAGTGTTCAAGGGCAGGCTGGATGGAGCTCTGAGCAACCTGGTCTTGTGGAAGGTGTGGCAGGGGAGCTGGAACAAGATGATCTTTAACCTAAACTATTCCATGACTAACAGAGACATACACTGAGGTCCCCAGGATGAGGAATGAGGGATGAGGAAAGATATGCAAGAGGAACTGTTAGATTCACAGCTCTTGTTGGGGTTTTCTGTTTGGTTGGTTTTTTTGGGGTTGATGTTTTGTGAGTTTCTGTGTTGTGGGGTTTTTTGGGGCTTTGTTGTTACTGTTTTTTTTTGTTTTTTTTTTGTTAATGAAGAAAAGCACTGCCATCCAAAACTCCAAACTGCAATACATGTACAGATGATGCTTATGGAGCACTCTGAAGAAACTGAGTTATCATGAAGGTATAAACAGGTTACACTGAAATCATTGACTATATTCTTTGTGGTCATTCAAGAGTGCCTGGTACAATTTTGGGTTTCCCAGTGTATCTCACTCTCCATGCAAAATGAACTGCTTCTTTTTACAGTCTTCAAATTAACCTCAATATCTATATCAGGGAAGACTCTGGTATCTACCACAGCATTTGAGGTAGATTTAGCAATATTTTTATGTATTTATCATGGCATCTTTTATTCCACTGACACTGCGGAAAAATGAACTGGCATATTTTGTTTAAAATAGACATATTTTCTTTGTCATGGTTTTATGACAATTTCCACCTTTGTTTTCATTTAAATGCTATTAAATGTATTTGGTTTTGAACAGCCTTTGAGAAATGATTAGTGATAAAAATATTTGGATAATGGTTCATCTATTTTTGTTCACATTGACATAGCAGATATGCCATTCTAGGCTGGATTCTGAAAGGCTGAGTCAGTGTTACACAATATCCATGACCCTCTAGTCTTTTTGTTAATCATCCCTAATCACCTGTTGCTTTACAAATCAAATTTCTTAGTCCTTTCAGGCATGCAGTGTGATGCTAATGTGTGGCAACAGAATGTTGATTATAGACCGCTGGGTAGCACTAGCTGCCCCATTAGTGGCATCCAGCTGTCCAGATTCATGCATGAGCAAGAAGGATTTAATAAGTTGAGATGAAGAACAGCAAAATGCCTGTGATGTGAAATGCTTGTGATTCAAATAAGGACAATACAGAAATAATTAGCATGAGGGAAAGCATCTTTTCAAAGCAGTAGTTGAGGTAAATGACTGTAACTTTATTAATCACTAGATTAGACATTGGCATTTTCTACAGTATTTTTAATGCATCTGTTAACCCTCTTCTGGCAACGATGAACATAAAAGCAGAGTGTAAGAAACTGGGCATTCCAAGGCCTACAGAGCTAAAAATATCCATGAACAGCTTGAGCACAATTTGAAAGATTAACTGTATCAAATAATTTTATTGATACACAGAGTGCTACTCTTCTGGGATACCTGTGTTTTCAGCTGTAGGAAGCATCAGGGTAACACTGGCCTCAAACTCAAAATGTGGTTAGCGTGCGAAAGCTGGTATTTTTAGCATCATCTTTTAAAACAGAACCTGGAAGCTTGAATATGGAGAGTTTCTATATTTTTCAATTGTAAAATTTTTCCATAAGACCAAAATCCCTCACCAAAGGTTTTCCTCTGAATTTGAAGTCCAACCCCAAAATACCACGGCAATTCTTTACTTCTTCATCCAATTCCTGTAAGTTCTAAAACATGTCAAATAAAAGTGCTGAAGGTTGAGATTAGCCCATCATTACTTAAAAGTGAACATGGTACCATTTTTCTGACTTTATACATCTTGGCCTAAATTTCCTTAGGGTACAGAACTTGGCTGTCTGTTACTTTAGTATAATAAACAGTCAATGGTTCCATAAATACTGGGGTCCAGCTTCTGAGCTGATGCAAATTGACTTAAATAGAGCTAAGCAGCCTGACACCAGCTGAGGAAACAGCTCAGTAGATCTAATTATACATACAGCAAAAAAGTCACTAAGAACCCTATCTCAGTTTAGCCTATTTAACGTAATTAACTGTACAATAAAATGTTCTGTGATCAAAAAGCTCAGTTCTTTTGAAGTACTCACTTTCCCCTTCCTGCAATAAGCACATCTAAGAAGGAATTCCTTCTTACATCCCTGAACATTTGCAACTATCCACACCAGAGTCTGCTGTTTAGTGCCTAATCCCAGCTGCTCTGGAGAGAAAAGCAAAATCTCCAGCTGGGTGCCGTGACTGCAGAGCGAGACTCTTTCAATGCATAATGTCCATCAGTACAGCTAGAGTCATGTCAGTCGTGACCAGGACCAAAGCCACATTCTCCATTTCATTCTACAGGGGCCAGACTGGTACAAAGGCAGGGAGGCTCTCAAAAGTGGAAAAAAAATGGTCTAGATTGGAATTGGTGACCTGAAGGTGAAGGACTTGCTAAATCCTCCCCAGGGCTTCACTCTGCCTCTCTTCTCTAGTCCTCACTCTGAAAACAAAGATGCATTTATTTGAAGCTCTGTTAAGTTTGGGAGGGTGGAAGGCAGTAATTAGCATGCCTCAGTTACATAAAGGGTTCATTTCTTAAACTCCTTGTCAATTCATTACTCCAATTTTTGACAAAGATGCCTGGATTAAATCTGTAAGTAAATGGATTTATGTCATTTAGTCACTCAGGTTTTAAAACTCTCCCGAGCCCCACTGCATTACCCTACTCCTACAAGAGCTGATGTGCTATTCCCACAGACAACATTTATTAAATCGTTATATCACTATTTTCGAAATCAAAATCCTCTACGTATTTTAGTAATTTGCCTCCTTGAATCAGGGTATACAGAGCCCGAGAACTATTAAGTTAATCAACTTCTCCTTGGTTATCTTGGTTTTATTTCTCCCTAGAAGCCTTTCAGCCATTCACAGCAGTTCCTGACAGAATGTGCTGGAATACAATAATATATCAATTAACTACAGTCAACCAGCTGCTAATACTATTTCTCAAAAATGTCTTCATTATTAATGGAATGCACTGTGGTGTGGCAACACACTCAAAAACTAACTGAAAAAGAAATTATGACCCAGCTCTGTGAATAATTATATTGCATTTCCTAACATTTTCCTATCACGTTAATTAGTACAGTTGTGTTTTTAAGTTCACAGAACCAGTTTGACCTCTTTTAGTAAAAGCCCACAGAGGCCACTCAGCTAGCAAACCCTTATACTTGTCAAATATTTTCATCTGACAAAGCTTTATAAAATATACACCATCTATGACCTCACATGCATAGATATTTTTATTAACCACTGAATATTTCTTCCAAACCACCTTCTAGAGCATTTAGAAGAAAATAATCTGGAAGAAAACTAACAGCTCAAAATTACAGTGTATGGAATTACTCACATGGGTGCTAATTAATCTAGCTGAAAACTGGGACATGACAGCTCCGGAGACTATTAAAATATGGAGCCGTTATTGCTCATACATCACAAGGTCAAACACAGCGCAGGTGACACGTGTCTGAGGGGGCACAGCAGCTGAACTGGGGCTGCTTGGTGGCCCCGAGTGTCCCAGTCCAGGTCCAAAGAGACAACGTGTCACCGTCACAAAAAGCGCTCCAGGTGCTGGCACAAATTGACGCCCGTGCTGGGGCCTCAGCAGAGCTGCCACAGGCCAAAGTGGGGCTGTGACTGCTCTGCTCTTTTGGTCCTAGACGTTGTCATTTCAGGTTGTGCTGACATCTCAACCCATGCACGGCCCAACACCCTTCAGCCTCTTCCTCCTTTACCCTGCTGGGCAATGCCACTACCCTGGGCAGCACAGAAATTAACAAAATACCTCAGATGTAGATTGTTTCCAGGTACACACTCCATTTACCTTCAAGTCTCATTATTTTTCTGAACAAATGTAAGTTTGAACATCAGTGCAGTGCATAATAAAAAAGCAATACATCATTAAAACACAGAACTGCTGCATTACAGTTCAGAGATACTAAATGGTTTGATGGCATTTCATGTTCAATTTTGTTTTAAATAACAGCTGTCTGTGCTTCTTGCTGTCCCTGCAGGAAGAAAAATCAAAGCTAATGCAGGAAAAAAATACTACTCCCATCCTCCTTTCCAAAAGCAATTCTTTAACTATTCAGTCAATTCAAATCTAAAAATAGCTGGGGAAAAAAAAAAAAAAAAAAGAATGCCTTCTTAATTGCATATTAATTGCTGTACCCAATTGTAACTTTCTTTTTTCACTAGCAAGTATCATAATTTGTGCCATTATAAGGCTCTGGAGAACTGAGCCAACAGAGAATGTGCATGTCAAATAATTGATTCAACCTGCCACTTCCCCACAGGGTCAATAAGGAGCAGCTGGACTTGAAATCCCTACCTAAAAACAACAGCTGCAGCACATGAGATAGACCCAGAGTGGAGGTACAGCCTTTGTTTTCCCCCTCCCAATCCAAGGCACTCAGCTGAATGCCCAGGCAATAAAACCGAATATAAATAGACAAGTTCACCACTCACGCAGGGGGCAGAACAGGGATGGATGAAAGGAAGAAACTGCAAAGGGAAAGAAAGTACAAAGGAGGGGAGAGCAAGGCATACTGGAACCTGCCAGATCCCTGTATTGGCAGTTCATTTTCACTCCATGTGACTGCTTTGGATATGTTGGACATCCAAGATCAACTTTGTCCACCAGCACGCTTCAGAAAACCTACTGGCTAACAGTGCACTTAGAAGATCTACGGCACTTCTCCCTTTCAACTAAAATATTTTTTCAACTAAAAATCTGGATCAAACAGCTTCTCAGCGCTTCATTTCTAAAGCTCAGGCAATACTCTGGGTAAAAGACAGTGTCACCCTTCCTTACCCCCGCTTATTCCCAGTCCAGAGAGAAAAACCATAGAGGGTCTCCATGGCTATCCACAGCTAGACGTCTGCCCCAGATCTTAGCTCATTTGACAGCAGCAGGATCTGTTTTTCTCACATACACAACAGAGAAGGTGACAATGAATCACCAATGAAGACAAATTACTCATCATTTAGATGGAAATCCCAGTTCACTGGGCAATCTCACATTGAAGTAGTATTTCTACGTGGTATTATATACCTATAAATAATTCTTTATTCTCTTACTATCTTGGAAAAATTTTATAGTTGCTTATTTCCCTCTCAGCTTCTGCTATTTGGAGGCATCATACAAGCTAGATTTATTTTTGTAGTACCATGGTTATAAATTGTACGTCATGGGATTGTCCCTCAAAGACATCTCTGTCTCAAAGAGAGCGTTGCAGAAACTGAAGCACCATGCTCACACTACCACAAATGCAAAGAAATAAGCCACTTTATTTTCTGCAAATGCTTGTGCTTTCAACGTGGGAGCTAATTCAGGCTTTTTCTCTGTCTCCTAAAACAAACACTAACACTGCCACCCTAGTTGGACTTGACAATTCCTGTGTGTCCCTTCCAACTCAGAGCATTCTGTGATTCCATTATCGGGATCCTTATGCGCACTATTCCTTGTTTAGCAACCGTGACGCAAAATTCCTTCACTGCAAAAATTCCACTTCTGGTAAAATTTAGGAAGGCTTTAAAGACTAATGTTATCTGATAGAAGCTTATCCTTTGGATTTACACTCCGAACATTGAATTACAAGTATCTTTGATAGTTTGCAGTATAGCAATTTCTTATATACACAACTCCACCTTGCTAATAAGCAATTCAGTACCAACAGCATGCCAGGCATTTCCCAAACTCCCATGAAGACTCAGGCCCCATCTGACAAGCATACACACATAAGCAACTTGTAGTTGTAATGAGGTTTTATTCTCATATGATATGTCCCATAAAAATCACGCTAGATAAAAAATGTCTAGGATATTCTACAAATCTAATATGCATATTAATGAGATATTGCAGTTATGCTATATAACACTGTATGTAAAGTTCACTGTATGTATGTAAAGTACACTGTATGTATGTAAAGTTCACAGAATCCAACAAAAAATCAAGGGCAGTGGCACCTCAATTGTTTGAAGGGAAACATATTTGTTTTGTAAGTATTAATGAACTTTATATGATGTCTGTGGGGAGAGATTTCAACGGGGAACACAGTCAGCAGGACTAAAGCACTTCATTTCTATTGTCCCTTCTGAAACATTTCCCATCAGGAGGTTATCATCATACAGATCATGTATTATTACATGCAACCCCAAAGGGAGATGTTTGTTTAAATGTCCACAGGGAAGAGGTTATCATCCAACAGGTACCAGGATTGAATTCAGGGGAGTCAAAGTGCTCTGTGATAAGTTTGTTTCACATTAGGTTTGAGCACTCACTCCAAAACAGTAAGCAACAGTGCAAGTTCAAAGACTTGTTTCCACACACGGAAAAGACGTTTGACATGCACTTTTAAAAAAAAAAGTGAAAGCAAAAGGA
>WEKY01051468.1:7881-18350 GCA_013390045.1 Picathartes gymnocephalus
TTTTTCTGAAAGAACAGAAAGTAATCACAGCAGGAGGTGCTTTCATAACCGCTGCAGCTGGCTGGGAGCTGTGGACCTGTGTGTTCACGGTGTGTCAGGGGCATGTTTGTCTCACACACCCTGGAGCCGTCCCTCAGCCTCTCTCTTTCCAACAGGGAGCTCGCCAGTTGCGTTTCTGCGCGCTGAAAAGCGTTGGCAAACACATATTTGCATGGCAGTTGGTATGTGTTTTGTCCTGTTTGCTCTGCGTAATGTAACGTGATGTGACAGGCTGTAATTCATCACATCAGTTGCATGACAGCAGAGGGATTGGAAAAGAGGTGCAATGGTGGGCTGATGTGAGGTGGCAATTTAATATTGGGTTGTGGTCTCTCAACGTTAAAGCTTTTTAGAATGACCTACCAAAGAATTATCTCCAAGTATTCCCTGAGCAAGTGAGTTTTAGAAGTAGCAATCAGGCAGAGCACATTGGGAGAAAGCTGAAGGTCCCTGTGCTCAGAAGGAGCTCTTGTAAATATGAGAACCCTTACACATTTGGTGTTAGATCAAACAAACAAGAACACTGAAGGACTATTTATTTATTTCACTCCTCTTTTCACCCCAGGCACACCACAGGTCCTTATGTGGGAATACTGTGGAATTGCCAATGGCAAAATCAGAGGTTGAGGCTGTTTTCCTCCAAAGACTCCTACACAACAGTCTGCTTGACAGTTCACCCCTGAAAAATTCCCACAACAAGAGTCAAGGTGTTTGATAACCTGATGTTAGTTCTTGTTGAGTGCTTCCAGCCTAACAAGACCAAGTTCCCTGTTAAAATCCCATCTCAGGACTGGGACATTCTAATCAGGACACAGCTGGTGAAAGCCATAGGGAAGAGCTCAGTGGGGCCCAAGGGTGAGCTTTGCATCCATTGCTCTTCTCAGTCATGCATTTTCTAAAGTGTCAGACTTGGCCAGAAGATGAAAAGAAGGGAGCTGTTTAAGAAAAACCACTGGTGAAAGTGATCTGCAGTGCCTAACACAAGGCAGTAAGTACATCCACAATTAATGAGTTTTTCTTTCCTCAACATACACTCTGTATTTAATTTCAGCTATTTGTAAATATCCTTCCTGTCAGTTAGTCTGCACTGAGGCTTCTTTTTACTTTAAATCTCAGTGCGATGAAACTGCTACAACTCCCCAGCTCATGCATGAATAATACCTGCCATTCAATAATAGTTTTCACAGCATTCAAGATACAAAAAGTCCTGAATTGTGCTAGATTTCAAACTGTAAAATCAGTCTTAAAAACAGACTGTGAGGCAGTTGGTTATCTCTGCAATGTTGATATTATGAAATGGCAAAATATTTTAATACGATGAAAAGATATCATTAATGATAGCTTATAAGCATGTATGGTGTTCACTTTAATTAGTCACTTACTGCAGTCACACTGCCAGTGTCCCACGTTTTCATCTTCATGATAATCAAAGCTGCAACAGCTGCTTGATTTCTGCCTCCTGCCCTCCCAGCCCAGGGACACCACAACGTCAGTAAAAAGTTAGGGAAGGTTCTCACACAAATTAGATTCCATGGATTAACCATTTAACTGATAGTTTAAAAATTTTCCTTGTAGAGGAGTGTGGAAGTCAGTATTCTTCCCTGTGGATTTGTTTTAAAAACCTAAGCATGGCTTCTCTATTTTTTTCAAAAATTTAACATTGTTTCACAACAACTGCTAGCTTATATTTTTTGCTTGAAGAAACTTCTGCTGTTTCCTACTATGGTTACTCTTTTACCTCTGCTGAATTTAGTCCTTTCTCTTGCTAATGTTCTTGCTGCTAAAATCCCCTCTGGAGACCTCCAAATACACCTGAAGTGCACCAGATGAAGAGCAGATTCTGGGGCCGTCCCAGAGACCTTGCAGAATAATCCCAGGATGTGGTTTTACATCATTTGGTAGATGCTGGTGAACCATCAAGACCCTTACACAAGCTCACCCTTTAACTGAAGGATTTGGAACCCAGTCCTAAACCATATCTGAAGTTCATTGCCAAATTTCACCACACCTCTGCTTAAATAATACAAACTCTTATCAACCAGATGGAAGATGATAACTACAATTAATTATTTATTTTTCTGCATAGGATGCGCTGTGGCCAAAGAGAACAGCTACAAAGTGCTTACCTTAGCCCCTTGCTTTTAGCCACCAAAGGGCAAAACGTTTAGTTCACCAAGACAAATATGGAGTTTGTGTGGGCACCCTCTGCTGCAGTGTGAGCCCAGATCACCCTGTTTGCTGTGCTGCCATCGCCTCAGATATGTAAGGGAAGAGTTAACACCACACTGGTCACTGTAATAAACAGAATTTTAACAGTAAAACATTCGGGAAAAAATCCTGGTTTCCTCAAAAAGTCATGAAGGAAGCAGAGGCTTTAGTCAGTGCCTTGTTATCATATATTATTACCAACTGCACTGCCCCAACCTATTCCCATGCGTGTTTGACAGTTTTGCTGTCCATTCGTTGGGATTAGAAACAAGACAGCAGGTAAGGAACTGGATGTAATTCGACCTTTACAACCATCACCAGCCGACTGGATGACTCTGGCGTGCCTATTTTATCCTTGGATGGTTTTGCTTTCCTTTGGGGACTGCGTGAGCTATCTGTGACAGGCTGCCCATCCTTTTTCAGCATCACATGCCAGAGCGCCTCACTGTCACCTCCCTCAGGCTGACCACGCAACCGGGTGAAGTCCATTTCCTAAGCTCCCTTGTTTTCTGTAATTTTTGCCACATAGGGTAAAAGCATACCCCTGGGAAATCAGCTGTGATCCTCTCGTTCGTGTTTGCCATTAGGTGTCAGTGTGACAACAACCATGGTACACAAAGGCTACGCTGGGGTGTGCAGGGATACCACCCCCATCCTAAACTTCTCATTGTCCACTCGGGGAAAATACAGTGTGAAACTGAAGGGAAGGAGAGGCTGAAGAAAGCAATAAACATTTTATTTCCGGGTGGTTTTCCATCACCTAATTGAAATTATTTACTAACAGATAAGTCTGTTTGCATTTCGTTCAGCGTGTCTCAGGTTCCCGGTGCTGCAGTTGTCAAAGAAGGGTAATATTTACAAAACCAGGAGAAGAGTTTCTGCACACACTGATCTCACCCTATTTTGGGGCAAAAGAAACAGTCAATATTATCAGTAATTTGCAGTCAGCAGGAGGTAAACTGCTTTGCCCAGTGCAAATGTTAAATTACCTGTGTGAGTTGAAGCCTGACAATATTGGTGCTTATAAACGGGTCCTTCAGAAGTTGTTTAGAAATTACCACTAAAAGCTCCACTCATTCCAAAGAGAAGAATAAAAAACTTTAAAACTAGTTTTAAAAGAACTTTTTGTGTCAGAAATACTACCTTTTTTTGGTGTATCAGTGGTATGCATGATGAAGAAATAGTAAAATACATTATGTATATTAAGAAGTTGAAATTGTTTCTAAACAGAGCTTCAGTCACTTCCCAAAATGTAGCAAACAGGTTTTGGTTGTATGGGAGTTTTAGAAGTTTTAAAATGAAAATCAGGGTTTGGGGGCGAAAGAATTTTTAGAAGAAAATTAATTTATAAAATATTCTCCAGTAGCAGTGTTCAGAATACCTCAAGTAATTATAGGATAACCTCTTTTTTTGCCTTATGTTTGGAACTGCAAATGTTTTCACCATTAACTTTAATGAGATTTTGATCAGGTCAACATAATGGCTAAATCAGCTTGGCCTTCACCAGAATCAGAGAATCTGTTGTGCCAGAAGATCATTAGGATTCAGTTTTACCTTCATGTTTTCTGCTTTGAAAGGGAACAGGTTCTGAGCATCACTTAAATTTGGTGTTGTTTTTCTTCATACTGATAGATTAAATCTCAAGCAGCACCGTGCTGCTGTGATAAGCATCTGAGCAAGCTGGCTTTTCTTTTACCTCCTTCCAGATTTCTAGTAACTCCGTGGCGCAGGAGTGGTTAGTCCTGAGCATGCACTGCCCAGCCCGGGGTAATCCTAGCCAGGACAAGAATCCTCAGGTACCATCTCTGCTACAGTTCCCCAAGATGGGCAGTTGCAGGTCTCTTCATGAGAGTGAAGCCTTCCAAAATTTGGTAGACATGCCCCCTTCAATTTGGGGATGGGAAATGAAAACTCTCATGTACCAGTTTGATGTTGTCCTTACAACAGATAATTATAGGCTTTAGAAATAGAAAAGATGCCTGATTAAATGACTCCAACCATCTGCTATTGCAAGACTGTGAAGTAATCCGTGACCATTTTCATATTAAGAGCTGCCACGATGATGTTCTCCCACTGCTTGTGCCACTCAGCTTGCCTAGAAAGCTGTCTCCTCTGCTCTAGTTTGCTGGCATCCTAACTCTCTTCTGCTTTGTATTAGTTTAAATAGCAGTGATTAAATCTTCCTATCAGTGCTGTTGGGGGGGGCTTGAAAGTCCCTGCTGTATTACACATCTATTTTGACTTCAGAAACATAAATTGAAGAGCTCCTTATTTTCACATGTGGTTTCAGATCAAGTTCTTCTTGTTTGTGGTACAAAGGGAGCAGATGAAAAGCCAGCTAGGCAAGCAGTTTTAAAAACCCCAGCACTGGCCACTGTGGCTGCTTGTACCCCTGCCCCATTGGGGTCCCAGGGGAGGCATAAGAAGAGGCTCAAGAGCCAGGCACAGGCTGCTCACATGACACTCTGCCACAGTTGGTTTAGGTGAGCCCAAAGGTAATTTTGCTGGTTTTGAAGCAAAATCATTAGTCAAATAGACCTGAAAGCAGCAGAGAGCTGTAAGCCTGCTTTACACTAAGCACTGCTCTAATAGAGAGAGTGGTGCTTCAAGCAACTCTTTACGGATCAGAAAGTATCCTGGTGCCAGGATCCTCCCTGCAATGGGCTGAGTTTCCAACTGCAGCCTGAACCAGTCCAAAAAAGTGCCAGAAAACATGAATAAGGATTTCCACCTGAAGTCAGAGAATAGGCAGAGGGAGCATAGTCAGGCTGTAAGGAAGGACTCTAAGGGCACAGGAATAGCCAGGTAGAAGTAAACATCTTTGGGTGATACACATCGGTGTGAGAAGGACTGGTGCTGGCATGTAAGGAAGGAAAAGGATCACTGCTGCCATGCAGGAAAATGGAAAAATGCCTTTGTAAGGGCAAATTTTTCCCACTGAACATTAATTGTTTTCCATGGATACAAAATGCACTTTAAGTGATAAAACGAGTGGCTGACAAGCAATGCTGTATTTAACAGATATCAGAGAATGCAATGTAGGTTAATTACTTTTCTTAAAATTAATTTCTCTTCCAAAGAGGTGAGCATCTGTTCGAGACAGAAGCTAATCTCCAAACTCCTGTTGTCTACTTCAATGAGAAGAGGAGCGAGAAAGGGAATTAAATGGGGTGGTGAGGAGACACCAGCAGGAGCCATGGTGACTTTCTTTCCCTGTCATCGAGGCATCAGTTTTTTGCATTGCTTCCCATGGACTTTCCTCTTGGTTACCTTCAGAAGCACAAGCAGCGCCGGGAACTGCCCACAGCTCCCTCCAGGGCTTTGAGCTTCCCAAGTGGTGTCCACAGCCGCTGCTGCTGCTGCTGACACAGTTTATTTAAATAGGCATGGAGAAAGTACTGCTGTTTGCAGGAGGCAGTCAGTGTGTAGTGTAAACTGCCTCTGTGAGGTTTTAAAAAGAAAAAACATTCTGGTATTCCTGCCGCTCTGTAATTGAGGGATATCAGTCAGGTGAAGATCTTCCCAGGGAGTGGAAGGAAGAGCCTGGGAATGAAAAACCCACTGTTCCTACAAGGTTGCATTTCGCCTTCAACAGGGTACATGAAGTGTAGTGTGTCCCCTTTCCAAAGCTGTTTTCCCTCTAAATCAGTCTCTGCTAGTGGGAAGGCGTGGGAAGGAAAGTATCAACCCATCAATTGGGGTTTTTGGTGCCAAAAGGGTCACATCAGCTTCTAAAGCCTTTGGGCACCCAAACCATAGAATGCACTGGTGGTTTTCAGCAAGTCTGTGCAGCAAAGCACTGCAGCAGGTGAATGACAGGATGCAAATATCAGGGAGGACCTGCCCCTCTATCTGCTTCAGTGCCTTTTCAGCCACGCCTTTCTGGTAAATTGTAAAATGTCGGTCAGGGCACTCTGGAGATGGGTAAAACAAGGTGTGCTCATACCCTAAATTCTTTTATGTCCGGGTGCCTTGAGGGGCATTTAGAAAATGCATCCCAAGTTTTGTTTTATGGGATTCAGCCAAGAGACACTGAGCAGAGCACTCTGTAAGTGTTGTTAAGAGAGCTTAGCAGCAGGATATTCTGTGATTCCAGATTCCAGGATACCCGTATGTACATCCTGTGTGTGTATATGTGTGTGCAAGCACTGAGTTTGCATATACACTCATCACAATAAAGTTGGAGGGTTTGCAGGTTTAAAAAAACATGTTGGTACCAGCTGTGTAGCATGTTTTCTATGCATTGTGTCAGTGTTTCTCATTTTGCATGCGGACACACACAGACCCCATAAAAACTTGACCCTCATTTTATGAAAACTTACCCTAGACATTACCAGCTTAGTATCCTAAAGTCAGAACTTTTAAAGTGACTGAAAAAATCATGTAAGAATTTTCAGTTGTGGTACCACTAAGCTTGTTGCTATCAGAGTAAGTTTAGTCCATACAGCCTTCCAGCATGAGTAACATTTCTTTTTTCTGTGAAACCCGCTGACTACAAATACATTAGTCTGGCAGAGGTTAGAAAACAGTGATCTTTTATAATTTGGGCTTTATTTACAGGTAGTATTCCCATTTTTTCATTATTTGGGTTAGGCAACAAACTGGTCCTAAGTTTTTCTTCATTAAAAGAAAAAGTAAAAAACCTTCCTTTTAATAGGTGTGTACTTCACACTTTTCAAACTTCAATAGCATAGAATTTTTCACTTGGTCAGAAAGCTGATTTAATTTGCTGCTAGGTTAAATGTTAAAGGTTTCATCTTTACATCCATGAATTCTCAAATTAAATTCAGTACATTGCTTAAATTTCTAGCTGCAGTGCATTTAGCCTAATTGCTTTGGTAAGGGGGGTGCTTAGTAACTACTACTTCTCTGAATTTTCATCTTTAAAGGTGAGCAAAATAAGCCTGAGGGCCACAGGTGGGCTAGCCTTCTCTTTGGGATTTACCTGTGGGGTCTTTGGATATCTCTTCCAGTCTGACTGCATCCCCAGACCATAACTGATGAGGCTGTTCTGCTGACAAGGGAGAGCATTTAAACACCTGTAAGTTTTAGCTATTTAAGCCCAAATCAGTTTTGAAGGAACAAGAAAGGCTGAACAAAATGGTTCAGATTTCAGTCAGTTGTCAACTAAATGTGTGCACTGGGCCTTTAAGTATTTGGCCAGACACATCTTGGAAGCTTGGCTTTGTTTTCACCCTTGGAAAGTCAGCTGGATAATGCCCTGTAGCCAGAGTCTACTCTGTGATGCTGTAAGTGGGCTGGGCTGGGGATGCCAAGGTGGGGGGAGTGTATGTGTGGGGAGGGGGGGACCCAGTGAAGGGAGAATTAACAAAAACCAGAGTTATATTAATCTGTTTACAAATTTTTGTGAGCCGAGGTGTTTGCAGTCATTTTCAGTTTTCTTGCAATGTTAAATATAAAAATCACAGGGACATAAAATAATCCCAGTGATGCAATCTTTAAGGTGGGCTCTTTCTGGGGACAAATCACAATGCAAACACAGAGGTGATGGAAACAATTGAGGAAACTTCCACCAATGGCACCCTCAGAGGCAAGCCCTGAGTGTCTAGTTTTTTCCTCTTTGTTTACAGTATTTTTAAGGCTTTGAGTTCTCACGCAAAGTGTATGTCATTAAGTGGCTGATTCCTCTTTGCACACGTTGTTGTGATGGCCTGTGGCAACCTGAATTAATTGTTTCAGTAGTTGATGGTGGTTACTGGCCGTAATTATTATAATTTGCATTTATAAAAACTTCTTTCATCTAAGGATCTCAAAATGCTTTTGCACACATTTAATTAAGCTTCACAACATCCTGTGAGGTAAGTGTCAAGAGTGTTGTTATATCCATTTTTACACAGGTTTCTCCAAGAAAACAAGGTCAGTCTCTAACGTGACTGGTATTTGGTTCACATCACTCTTACACAGGACTAGTAGCACGGCTGCAGGAATTAGGAATGCTGATCTAGGTCACTTTGCATCTCCTTAGCACTTAGCTCTTGCTGCTGCCACGCTGTGTGGACACATGCACTAAGCCATGGCAAACACAGTCAGAGCAGCCTCAGCCCAGATTTCCAGTCTGTGGTGGCCCTTTCCCTCCCAGAAGCACCTGAGCAGCAGAAAAGTCTCGGGAAGAAAAAGAGATAAGCACCCAACACGATGCACAACATGAAAACCCACCTCGCAAAGATCTGTGCTTCCCACAATTTTCTACCTTAGTGTGTAAACCTCTCTGTGCAGCCTGCACACAGCAGGACGTGTCTGCTTCAGCCAAAGCCAAGAAAGCAGCTGCAGGCAATGTAAAGTCACCCTTTACCAGCCACTCGCCTGCTCTAGAAGAGGCTGCACGCACTTCACCTCCAGCCCCTACCAGCCTTAGACCCAACCCTATGGGTAATCAGCAATTCTGAGATCTACCAAAGCCTAGATTACCACTTGACAGATATTTAAAAGTGAGGATCAACTGAAGTAAAATAGACTTGGAACTTGAGGGGACAGCAGTTTTCAAAAGCTCATTTCTTTTTCAAACATATGACTATGTTGTTTAAATTGAACCTAGCTCTCTGTAAGGTCTGTTGATCACCATAATAGCCCTGAGGAAGATAGGTCTAAGTAAGTGCTTGCAAATTGAGTAAGGAGTCCCAGGCCATACCTTCATGAGTTCTTTACTGTCCTCATCAATTTATGTTTACATAAATTGTTTACATGTGGCAATGACCAGATGAGCTCTTTGGAAAGAACTCTGCCTGTGGAAGCACTTATTCCAAAATAAAAGCCACTTTGCTTTTCTAAATTAAGTGCACTTACAGGTAGAGAATGATTATTCTAAATAACATCATTTCATTCCCAAGTAGGCCATTGAGCAGAAATATTCTGAAATAATCTGTCTGTTTAGTTTCTCGTGTTGATGCTTTTTAAGGCACTGACAAAGTCACAGAGTTAACAACCAATTTTGTTTGCAATCCATTGTTTTCTTGGAGAGGGTGTGCCAGTGCAAGGCAGAGAGTCAGAGATTCCTTTCAGTTCCCCTGAGTCAATGTACAGGATTTATTCTGGTCCATGTCTCTCTTGTGGAGGAAGGAATGCCTGGCAGCCAGAGGAGAAGATCTGGCACAAGAACATACATCATTTCATTTTACCTGATGCTGTCTACTTAACTTTCATCAGAAATGGGACAGTCATTGGCCTAAGCCTCCATTTTCACTGAATCTTTCTTCTGCTTTTCTTCTCTCCAAATTTGTTCATGCCGGCTGTGGCACAGAAAAGAAAAATATGGCAGTAACCATACTTGACATACATGACAGAACACAATGCCATGGGAATCCCAGCATCAGGTCCTCAGAGGGGTTTTTATTGCTGCTACCAGAAAGCTTTCAATAACTTCAAATCAGTATTTTTGGGGTATGTTTCTTTGTTTGGGAGGGGGGAGGTAAAAATTCTCCTTGGGTTATCTCATATTGCAGAAACTGAGACTTGATGGGTACTACATGATCCTTTTTGGACCTCAATCTCTCCCAAAGATTCAAGATGAACTCTGCCTGCCCAGGCACCAGAGTCAGTGCCCCAGGGAATTTCTTCATATCTAAGGGATATGCAGGATGTGTACTCGCATGCCCTTGCTGCATCTCATCTCCAGCTGTACATGCAGTTTTGCTTTAGGAACCTGTACCTCCAGTATTGCAGTATCTTCTTCAGTCTCTGTCATCAAGAGTTTAAATACAGTTCAGATCAGTGTTAGTGGCCCAGCTCCAAATGAGGAGAATTGCTGCAATTCGTTATCTTGACAAATTAACTGGTCTGAGGCAATTCCTTTTTGAGAGAGATACAATTACCTAACTCTTGAACTCTAGCCTTGCTCCAATGCTATGGCATAGTTATGCACCTGCTCAAAAAGTGTGGATACTGCTTTCCCATCCATAAATACAATTCCTGCACTAGGAACTAATTAAAAAAAGAAAGCTTTCTGAGGACCAAGATGGCTGGTTGCACAGGGGAGGGACAATATGAGAAATGCAGGGTCCTTCTCACCAAACCACGAGAGAAGGGGCTGGCACAGAGACTGTTCCATCACAGAAACACATCACCAGTTTCTCATCCTCTATTTTGAGTCCAGCTTCCTGGTTCAGTGGAGGAAGGCAGCTTTCCTGCTCCCAGTCCACCACATAGAAGAGAATAGCCCATTCAGACCTAAACCAGATGGGTTTCTTTGAAAAAAAAAAAAAAAA
>WEKY01051468.1:18368-45487 GCA_013390045.1 Picathartes gymnocephalus
AAGGTGTTTTCTCCCTTGGTTTAGGCGAGAATTTCTAGCTTCAATCCTTCAGTCTTTATGTACCTGGTGGCAAATGGATTGGCATCACAGTCCACTCCTGACGTGGACAGGAGCTGGTACTCCTGAGAAGGCAGAGTGACCTCCAGCCTTGCCCTCACCTCTTGGCCTGGAGGACCAGCTCTCTTCTGCCTTTTCTACCAAGAAATGAAAATACATCCACAGTTACGCATTGTTCTTCTAACCCAACGTGGCCAGATGCACTTCTCATCCTCTTCCCTGTAGAATGCAACTCCTTTTGCCCCTCAGCCATAACTCACCTGTGGGCATCATCTTTCCTTGTAAAAGAGCTCCCAGATGCTAAAAGATACTTAACCATTCATTTGAACCACTGCCTTTTGGAAACTCTTTGGGATAAAGCTGTCCGGCAGAAGGCTTGTGTTTGCCTAGAGCTTCTTTGTATGGACTTGGTGGCTGGGAGTTTCCTTGAGCTTCTCTTTGAACTCCAAGCCTTCAGCATCCACAGCATTTAACCCTCAATTTCTTTACTGCTTTATCAGTTTGGCCAGCTTCCAGCTGGCAGCATTCATTTACAGGCTCCCATTCTGCATCTCGTGTTTGCAGATGCATTTCTTTTTCAATTAACCCCTTGAAATGGTTTTCTTCTCCCCCGGAGCCTACCTGCCTCCGGTCTGGCCAGCACTTCTCCCTGCTCTGGGTGCCTGAAGGGCAGAAGCCGGGAGTGGAGGAGCTGGGTCCTTGAGCTGGAAGTGCCAAGCAGAGGGTGTGCCCCATGCACAGGCATCCCGGAGAGCAGCTGAAGGAACACGCAGGTTCGGCAGCGCCGGCTTTGCCCGTTGTGGGTTGGGGCTTGCAATGCCAGAGGCACTTTTGCCTATGTGGAGTCTCTGGAGCATCACTTATGAATAATGAGATCTTCCCCGAATGCTTTCGCTGGGATGCTCGGGAGCACGCGCCCACATTTCCACTGCTGCAGCCTTCACCCCAAACAATGGGAATGTCTCTGCTCGCCAGCAGCTTTCCCACAGCTTTGTTTTAGAACAGCTATTTGTAGACAGTCACCTAAAATTAAAAAAAAAAAAAAGAAAGAAAGAAAGAAAGACCGTGTCTAAATCATCACTTACCAAACAAAGACATTGCCTAGTCACCAGGACTGTCGTCCCTCCTGTGCCTGCTGTAATTGCTGAGCAGTAGCAGCCGTAGGTTGCTCCTCCTGGCACTCCAGCTGGTTCGCAGGCATCCACAGGGAGGGGAGAACCGCTCACCCACTGCCAGGATTGCCCGGCAAACTTCACACGGGCTGGGAAACCCGATAACATCTAGAGGTGCAGCATCTCTATTGCTGAGACACCAGTCAAGCCTTTGAAGTGAGACGGCCTGGAATTGAAGCACATCCTTGGTTATTCAGTCTCTTTCAGCTGGAGACTCATCACGGCTTGGTACTACCACATCTGGATCACCCTGTAAGACACACCTTCTTTTTTTTTTTCTAATTCATTAATATTGGCACTGCTGGGGTAGTTCCTAAGGAACCTGATTACTTATGCTCCAGGGAGATATAAAATTAACTATTCAGGCTGTATAGTGGTTAGCTTAATTTTGTGTATGATTCTAGCAGAGCAAATGAGTAGTAGAGATTGAAATCTCCACCAAAGCTAGTAAAGACTCAGCATTTCCATTTGCAGAAAGTTTTAAAGCCAGGTTTCACAGCTGCAGAAGATTGCTAAGTGAAGCATAACTCTCTACACTACAAAAAAAACCCAAAGCAGTTGTTTGTAAATGTTAGCTACTTCTTTAGTTTTATCACATAACTTTTATATTAAATCTTAAATTTCCTGACACACTCACTAAAACAGTTTTGCTGCTGCTAATACCCCAACTATCCAACTAGTGAAATAATAACCTGTTATGCTACTCTTAAGGATTGATTCTACTAGTAGTGATTGAAGTGCCTTATCTTCTCAGGCATCAAATTATTCAATTACAACAGAACTGGGACATATTCAGATTTAATTTCAGAATTAATCTTATCCAGCTCTCTAAACAGTAACAGTTCTTCTCAATGAGTTTTAGAAGTACTATAAAACTAATATTTCCACAATTTGTATTTGTCAAATTCAAACCCGCCAGCCTTGGGAATTAACAAAACAACACAAAAATAATCTAAAAATAAAAATCCATGTAAAACTAGCCCAGAAGAAGCAAAGGAGTTTAGAGTTATATTTTTCTACACTCACAAACAAAGCTCTGTGGTTTCCCTGCAGGAATTTGTTGAAACAAAATAATTTTATTAGAATATGTTTATTTAGAAAGATATTTTCAGGAGAACAGTTGTAGACAGAAAAAAAGAGCTGACCACGCTCAAATCAGCAATGGAAGTTCCCACTGATTTTGATACCAGAAGAATTTTATGCAGTGGCTTCAGAAATCACTTCATCCAGTTTGAGAAAACCTGGGATAGAATTAAGTTATAACAACCTGATAATGTATGAAATCATGCTCAATCTCATGCCTTCTTCAGCAGTTATTTGCCTTTAAAAAAATCCCCAAAAACTCATAAAATCATGAGAGCTTGCTTTCAAGAGGTAAAAATAACCACTTAAATTAAATTTAAAAGAAATAATGTTATTGCGTAATAAGAGAAGATATGAACTCATTTAAATAGAATTAGCTATTCAAGTAAGAAAAACGAATATGTTTAAATGACTAAAATAAAAAAAGTGTGATTATTAGTAAACTCTATTGTTTTACAGCACTCACTGGAATTAACTATCTGCATTTCTTCAAACCCTTGATTTGTTTCTTTTGGGAAAACGCTACTGTTTACCTCTTTCTTTTTTCAGTAAAACAGCAATGTGGCTGAAGTCTGTGTGGTTCACTGGGAGTTCATTGGGATATATTTGCAATTCCTGAAGCAAAAAAAAAGATATTTTATCTATAGAAGGAGTTACATTTTTTGAACTTATTGAATTTTTCAGAGATCAGCATGAAGAGTTCTGATTAAATGCTTGCTTCAGCATTTTAAAGGCTTCTTGTGTCCCTGTTGCCTAAGGAGGTCGTACACAAGGATTGCTCTGTAAACATCAGATTGTACAGAATTGGCTCTGTGCACCATGCCAGGCGCACAAAGAGGAAGTCAAATGGTTATCTCTCACTTATCAACTAGTTTATTTTTCACGCCCAAAAAAGGCTGCTACAAGAGCAGCTGCCACTTTGTAAATAATTTAATGGCTTCTGTTAAGTAGAGCTGTCAATTTTGCAAACAATATTAAAAGGAGATTTTCGTTTTACCGCGGATTTGCACGTTCTGAAATGCATTTTTATCCCTGAAAGTCCAGTGGAGGATCCTGGAGAATGGAAACAGCTTCCGATTTGCAGACACAGATTCAAAGGAGAATAGATGTAGTTAAATAATGACAGATGTATGAGCAGGCAAGGCGTGATATCTCATCACCTGCATGCATTACCTAGAGAGCATCCTGCTCATTAAAGCTTAGGAGAACTTTCAGTGGACTTGAAAAGAAAGATATTTGGCTCTTTCAGACAAGCGTTCAATGTAGCAATAGCAATTACCACCAAATTTTGGAACTGCAGAATATGCATTGTGTCATTGTGTGGTTAGGTGTACACAACATTATGCCAATATTGATCACAACAAATGGGATTTTTACTATGATTTTTAGCACAAAAGATTCATATTATTGCATCTGATAAATTACTTTAATGATGAAACAACAACATTGGCACAATAGCAACTCTCAAATTTTTTAAATTCAAATTCAGATTGAAATCCCCAGATCCTTACATGTTAAGTAAATAGCAGGTTAGAATTTAAAACAGCAAGGGTTTTTTGTGCAATAAGGCAAAGGAATATCCCAGATTGCCTGAATAAAAAAATCTTAGGTGAAACTTGTGATCCCTCCAGTGCTAGCACAAAGTCAGGTCTCTATTAAGCACCAAACCCTAGCCAGAGCCCTCATCTAGATGTGAGGACCACCACTCTCTCCCAGCTCTGTGGCATTGTTGCCAAAATCCTTCCCTTTCTAATTAAAAGTGGGATATGTTGCCTCTGGTTTGGGAAGGGCTGTGTTGTTTAAACAGTGTTCCTTGCGCATTTGTTTTTTCTGCTTTAGCACTTCTCACAGGGAACAGAGTCCATGTCCCACAACAAAAATATTTATTTCTTTACTTCTTATCTCATATCTGATGGTTTTGTGGCTTTGAACCACTCCTGGCATCTAATCCTGTCAAATGCTCCACACTGCAGCTGTATCCCCAGACCACAGTAGGTTCAAAGCTCATAACTTGAGGTCAGTTTCAGATATTTATTTTAGATATGAAAGTGCAGAGAAATCTATTTGCACTCCTGTGGGTAAGAACGCTGCTCTTCCCCTGGTTTTGTGCTTGCAGATGACTGCTCTGTTTTCCATGAGGTTCCCATGGATCCAGTAGCATTATTTAACAAGGTGTAACTCTTCTACATCCACAGCACAAAATATTGAAGTCACTAGCCGTGCTGTAATTAGTTGCTCATAGCATTCACATATTAGAAATATGGCACACAAGCACTCTCTACATCGAAATTTTAGCCCACTCCACATTAAAAAGCTGCTGGGTACCACCTGGAGCATGTGCATGAGTTACACTGAAGTGCCTGGTGTGAGGACTGGGATTTACTCAGTGCTGGTTCTCAGCAGGGACAAGAAAACACAAATCAGTAGTGTGATGGAAAGAGATCAAGACAAAGTTGTCCCAATTATAATTTGTTTCTTTTCTCAATATACACTACTCTTCCAGCATCTCTCAGGGTTTTATGTTCTGAAATGTCCCCACTCCATGGAGCTGGGTCAGCCTCAGGAGTAATGGCTCAGGAGAAGTCATGGACATCATATATTGGTGAAAGTTTGTAGCTTTAAGGGGGTAAGTTATGTAGGCCTTCGATATTACTGAGTAAGTGGAAAAAGAAAAAAGAGAAAAGAAAAATTAATTACAGCTGCTTGACTCACACTACATCTGAGCTTTGACATTTTGCAAATTAAAAGGTTTAACATTCTGTTTCTTAACAAACTCTAACCAAGTGAAGAGGGAGACTCTTCAGGACAAAAGACTCAGTTCCAGGTGGAAGCACAGCACTGAGAGCTGTGTTCCCAAGCAGAGACTGTCAAAGTTTGTGCCACAAGACCTGCAGTGGATTTTGCCTAATTAATTTTTTTTCCCCATCAACAGGAATTTTATTTAAGCCCTTTCCCAGAGTTCTTCATGTGTATGAAAAGCAGCTTCATACACCTGAATCTTTATAAGTTCTCAATATTGTTCCTCTCCTTCTCTTGGTTTCTCACTCTGCAAGGCTCCAAGAAGAGATCTCTAGAGAAATCTCCCTTACTTGCCCTGTAGTTGAGTTTCTGAGATGCAAAGCATTACCCGTACACCTATTTTCTCCTCTGCTTTTATTTCTCTTCGGATTTTTTTTATTCAAGATGGAGGAGAAATTGCACCAGTGCTTGTTTAGCACCTTTATCTATTGTAGTGTGGTGTGCATGCTTGAGGTGTGCTGCCTTCAACCAAGTTGGCCAGTTTCAACTATTCCCCACGTTGTTCCACATGTAGGAACCAGCAGCACAGGCAGACAACATCAGCTACCTGCGAAAGCCAAACCTTGCCACACTTCACCCTCTCTCACACCACAGATGCCAGCAATATTTAGGTGGCATGAAGAGTAGGAATAGTCCACAGCAATCCTACGGCACTGGATTTTTAGGACTCGGAGGTTCAGAAACGCTTATGAGGAGATTTGCCCTCCTAAGCCAGCTGGCGTTCTGGGTCTCCAGACAAAATGTAAACCAGCAGCGTGGCAGCGCTGGCCAGGGTGTTACATCCTCCCCACTGCCCACAGTGCCACCTTGGGTATCATGCAGATTAGCTTATACAGGATCCAAGAAGGCAGAGAACAAGGAGAGAGAAACAGGATTAGAAGAGGAAAAAATGTAAAAGGGTCTTACGATTTTGAGAAAAATCTTTTAAAGTCTTTATCTGTAACAGGATTTTTTTTCCTTAATCCAGACTCGGCTAGCTTGCGGTTTGATTAAATTTTTTATTTATTTATTTTAAGTCTCACACCTAGAATATGCAATTCTCCTCTATATTTTTAAGTGGTTCAGATATTTTTAAACAATTTCCTTTACCAAAGGGCGTAGCCTGGAACTTGTGAATTGGATGACAATGCTTCACCTACTGAAGATTTCAGGTCTTGATTGTGAACCAAAATATTTTAAAACAAAGCTAAGGGAAGTCTTTATTTTTAAAGGAAGGAGTTACACATACCCCTCTGGGGAACTAGTCCAATTGATAAGACTTTGATCCCTATGGCAACAGGGAAACCCTCATATGCAGCAACCTTTGGCAGCCAGCTGGACCTTCTGTAGTTGACAATTTAGAGAAGGCATTTCCTCCTTGTAAACTACAGCCAATACACACACAGTCTCTGTCTTTCAAAAACTGTCGGACCTGTTTCTTGTTGCTGGTCATTGTCTGCTTGGTCTCCTTTTCAAGGGAAAAGCCAAGGGTGAAAGTTGTGGAAGCATGTGGATTTCCATTCAGTTTGAACCGTTGCAAGAGAGGACACCCTTGTCCTTATGGGCATCCAAGGCAAACAGTTGGCAGCTTGGTTGATACTTTCAAGCTAAGTAAGTGCGATATCATATCTTGATTGATCTTAACAGAACTTCTGGGGCAGTCAGACGAAGAAGACGCTACTTGTGAAGCTTTCACTGACCCATCTCCAGAGCAGGGAGGAGGGTGCAACCCGCCTGCTCCCGGCCCTGCCAACAGACCACCAGTGCAGAGCTGCTCCCACAGGTGAGTTGTGAATAGTTTTGAAATGTATGTTTGATATTCTGAAGCTTCCTGACAGCTGCAGTTGTTGTCTGCATCGTAACTGTAAACACAAAACATTAAGACGTTAAGGAGGAACTAAGAAAAACCTGGAAGCCTGAAGAACATGGCATAGACACAAAGAAATCTCCAAAACATAGACAGTTTGCAAGCTTTTAACACACACTGGCACAACCATTTTCAAATTAAATCGTCTGGGCAAAGGCAGCCTTGCTTGTTGAATGTGGAGAAAAGAGAAATACAGCAATGAAAATGCAGCAAATTAACAGTTGCAGGTGGTGAACAGAACTTTTGAAAACCTGAAATGATTGTTGCAGATTTCTGTAAGCACATCACTAGCCTGCGATCAAAATCCCTGGGAAGATCTTTTGAGAGTGCCCTTCTTCTGAAGCTGGTTAAAACCTTGAACTTAGCTATGAGAGAAACAACAGTTCTGGTGACTGGGGTTTTTGCCAATGCATTCGTTGCTAGTAAACCCGCACACCACCTTGCTAGGGATAGGAAATTAGAAAGAAACAGCTCTTCTGCAAAGATTCAAAAAGCATTTGTTTCTGTTATTTTTCTTCATGCATTCTTGATAGAAAAGAGAAAAACAGTTATTTGTTCCCAGTGAGTATATAAATGTGTAGTATATAGACTTACTTTTATTTTCTATGCCTATTGTATGTAGGAATGTTTTTAGTAGATCTGGTATGAGTATGCCATTGAACTTCCACATTGCATTCCTCCCATCCATTTGTACATAACTGTGCTGAACACACAGTTCATATGGGCAAACCACACATTTCTTTCTCTTTCTGGAAATCTGTATGTTAACTAGTTTTCTGTCTCCCCTCACAATGGGGGTGTTGAGCTTTTTCAGTATTCAGTATTATATCCATTTTACCAGCTGCACACCATGAGTGAAGTATTTATTTTATACATTGGCCACAACTTTTAGGATACGTGGCACGCTCTAAAGCTTTTGGAGCTATCTAATGGGTTTGGAGGTGGGGCCTGCCTTTAAAAATACAGTGCACAGTTATTCCTTCTTAACTTTTGGGATGAAGATAGCACCGTATTGATATGGGCAAACAGTAAAGACAGTCTCCATGCTGGAGACTGCATTGTCTCCAGAGGGCTCTCCAAGTGCTCCAATGAAAGGAGCTCCTTTAGCAGCACACCAGAGCAGAGACTAATCCCAACACGCCTCTGATGCCAAGGTATAAACAGGCTATCCTCCCTCCCTTCCGCTCACCTTTTCCCTTTCGGAGGCTGCTGTGACTCACACCTCTCTGGCAGTCCCACGTATGCCTCTGTCAGGCGTCTCAGGAGAGAGGCTGAGAGTTCAACTTTGCCCCGACTCCTGGGCTCCCCACCTGACCACTTCTGCCTGCGCCTGCCCAGGTGGGTCACCAGAAGTTGCTGAGCCTCAAGAGTGGTTCCTTGGGATCGCCAGAGCTGCATAAGTGGCAGGGATTTCCCACAGCTTTTGGTTGGAGAGTATAAAGCAAGTTCCCACCCATGTACCAGCTCCTCCACCTGTGGGCACCTGGAGATGCCACTGAGCTCCACTGGGAGAGGCTGGAGATTTTGGTGGCCACTTTCTGTGCTATGGAAGAAAACTTCTCACAGCTCTCCTGGCTGGCCACAGCTGCTTGAAGCCTGCCAACAAGAATTTAGGTTTCGAAGGCACTCCCTGTGACAGCACCAGCCAGCTGGGAAGGTCACCTGGTGAGGCACAGGTGACTCCAACAGCTTCTTCCTTGTGCTTGAAGAAAGCCACAGATGGTTACAAGCACCCAACTGTGGCTTGGTTTGCCTCCAGTTTCACAGAGTTGCTGTTCTACAATGCATCTGCTGCCAACTCTGCATCAGATTTCTTCATGTGAAGAAATCCCTATAAAGAAAGGAAGTTTGAATGTTGGGACCCTACATAAATAGGGCTGTTCTCTGTTCTGTGGTCATTGCAATGTTTCATCTCTCTGTCCCAGATACTCCAGTGTTACCAAAGATTTCCAGGTTTGTAATTGGCTTCTTCTGGATAGCAGTGGTTCTTTAGGTTCCTGTAAGACAGCACACCAGGACTTTGCAGTTGTTCAGCAAGAGTACCCAATGACTGTTCTTTCTTCTTTCAGAGCCTCTTGTTATCTGCCTTGGCTTTACATTTTTGGACCAGCTGGTCACACTGATTACATTACTGCATTTCTAACGCAACCACCCCTCTCAGTCCCAGATGCTGTCCCAAATCTGAATTTCACTCAACTTTCTGGAAGCTCATCTACAGCACATACTTCTTTCTTTCTTGTATTTCAGCTTTGGGGACAGCTGAGGCGTATCTCATGAGTCACACCTAGGTGGAAGTCCTGAGCAAGGGCACTGTGAAGACTATCAGAAGACACTTATGTTTCACTTGCTTTAATAAACCTTGTTTCTGATGCCCTTCAGGGAGTTTGACATCTGCATATGTGTAACTGGAGCCTCGTTTTCAGGCTGTGTGATTAAAAAATCACTTCAACTAACTCTTCACATCATCATCTACTTTGAAAACTTATTCTTGATTTAACTCCATGATGTTTTATGGAAGCAGCAGTGGTGTTGCTGTCAGTGGAGAGCTGTAGTCAGCTTTCTGAGCCGTACACACACACAAAGTTATGGGCAGTAAAGATTTCAGGACAACGTTCCAGAAAGCAGCATTTCATTTGCTGCCTGATTTCTTTCACTCTAACATAAAAAGGACAGTTTCACACCACCAAGAGTGCACAGTCCAGTGAATAATTTTATAAGATAAAGCTCTCACCTGCAGCTTACCTTTGGCACTGACCAAGTGTCCTTCCAAGTGTCAGCTATGTTTTAGCCTGGAAGTTCTTGTCCTCCCATTATTCTTGTTAGCTGTTTATAAAAACATTTTGATCAACATAACCCTGCAGCAGAAGCCTGTACTTGAGGAGAATATTTTGGATGCTGTTGTTCAGAGGACCAAGGTAGCATGCTGGTGCTCCACAAAAAGGAACTGATTGACTGCCTGTGAGGCAGCTTATTTCTGGACGAGTCAACCAGTGAGTGCCTGTGACCATGCCAGAGTTTGGCACCAGAGTCACACAGAGCTGTGACTGCACTCACTCCTCTGCCACTGGCCTTGGTTGCTGCAGTGTGGGTTTCCTTCCTTCAGTGTGTCATTCCCTTTCCTTACCATAATGTGTTGTGGGCTTAAATATCTTCCATTTGTTGGCAGTGTCAGGATGTGTGTGAAGCTGGGTCAGAGGGCTTTTTAGCTCTTTATCCATCTACCTAGTCCCTATCCCTCAAATTGGACCTACTCCCATTTTAATTAGGCTACTTATTATTTTAATACAAGTGATTAGGATAGAAAGCAAAAGTGTTTATCATCACAGGGATTTTTATCATAAAACTTTCTTGCTGATTATGTACTTAAAAATACACTCATTCCTACTTCTCTACAAGGTTTTTATTTAAGGTCATGAGCATGCCTGTGTATTTTGAATCTGTAGCATCACTGACCAAACCTTAGGAAGTTCTAACAGCATCTTTCAGATCTGCATATGTTGGTTATTAAATCAGCGTAGAGGGAGGGAATTAGAGTTATCTCCCAGCATCCCCTTTTGTGTGTTACATAAAAAAACAACATTAAATGGATTTCTTACTCCTACTTGACTGTTCTGTGCAATTAAAGTATGCATTCATCACTGTTATGGCACTTCTGTTCGTTCTTCCACCTTTTTCGAAAGTCCTCTTTAACCAGGAAGCAAACCCAGTCTTAAAATAGCAGGAATACAGGTTGAGGAACAACGTCTGCCAGGTCCAGGTGTAATCCTACCAGGTGTTCAATCTGCCTGAGCAGTCTTCAGTTCCAAATTAACTCTATGTGTGATGCAGGAATGTGGCAGTGTGGTAGAGAAAGCTCATGTCAGAAGTGCGATCCAACAGCTCAGCAGTGCTGCTCCTGCCTGGTTGCTGCAACCTTCCCTTTCTTTCCTTCTCTTCTTTCTCTTTCTTCTCATTCTTTGCCACTGCTCAGCCCAGGAGCTTCATGTGCCTCAAGAACGCAACAGCACGCAGATATAGATGGCTTTGTGCAAAGTTGCACTCTCAATTTCTACATCTGTAAAACTGAGATAATAAATTACCAAATCCAGAGGGGCAAATTAATCAGTCCGTGTGCATACTGCACCTTGAAAATACAAAATTAACTCTTCTTAGCCCATAAGTGCTCAAGATGCATCGAGGTGTGCTCCATGGCCTCTTGATTCCAGACAAAGGTCCTCTTGATTAAATTAGATTGCTAATGTATTAACGCATTAGCACACTTGAAGAAAGAAAAGTTTGAAAAAGCAATTTGGCTTCATCACATGAACGGCGTGTATACTTAATGGAAATTTTTCCAGCATTCACAAAACAAAGAAAAATCAATAAAATGTCTGCCAACTGTTCCACTGAAAACATTTTATAATCTATAGCACCGAGAATCCCGAGCCAAGATAAACCAGCATTGCTGACAGAAAATACTGACAATTATTTTACATTGATTCAACTTGGCCTAGCCCAGACTGACCTTGTTTATTCATCTCAGTCTCTTAATTCATATTAACTTGGCATCAAAATGGGACATGTGGCATGTGGGCTGAAGACCCATTTCTGTATCTTAGACTCAGATAAATGTAGTGCATTGAGTACTTCCAGTGCCTTGAGCTCTTAGGTAGATTTATATGCATTAGACAGAACTGGTTAAGTTCCTTTTATCCCCGCTGGGCTTTTCATGTCTGTTGACTGTAAAACTAGAAGCTCAGTAGAGGTAACATCTTCTTCTAAGCCTTCGGATATACATGAAATCCTCCCAGTACTGGTCAATTTTAAAGACACATCCAAAGAGGATGGAGGGTTTTAAGCTCTTTTAAAATATAAAAATAGAAGGGTTATGGCAATTTGGCAGCCAAAAAAGCAATTTGCGGGTCTCGGCAGAATCCGAGGCTGTGTGTAAGAAAGCTGATCAAGACACTATGGAGGAGATAATGGGGTCGAAGAGCAGAAGAATCCCCCCGCTTTTGCAACCAGCATAATCTGGTCTCCAATGAAGTTTCTTAGTTTCTTATACTGAACCAATAAAGCTTAGTGTGATGGGAGAGCTGCATTACTGCAGCTTAAAAATGTCTCAAGAAAGCTGATGAGGAGAGGTGCTTTTAGTTGCTTTACGTATGCCCAGCTGCTTGCATAGCTGTCTTCCGACTGGTAGTGAGAAGACAAAGGCACAGGGAAAATCTGAGCTTTTTCTTTAGTTATTTATGTTCTCATCAGTAATAAAAGGCTTTTTATGCCTGGAATGTATTATTTGTATTATCAAAGCTGAGTGATATATTGCACTGTGGCAGTGAAGAAATTGGGTGCTGCACAAAAGCATTCCCATTTTTATTCTCACAGCTACACCGCTGTCGTACCTGAAAGCCACCCTTGAGTAAAACACTACTTGAGTCAAACGTGACTGCATCTACAGAGGGGGAAAAGCTACCCAAATGATGAGAATCCTCCCAAAAAAGTTCCCAGTTGGCCTGGCACTGGATGTTTAGTTTATTTGCTCTACTTGACTCGTTCCTGATGAAAGCAATGCTCCCATGGACTTCACTGAGCGCTTGGCAGGTTGTGGATGGCAGGATGAGTGGCAAGTCAGCAAGCCAAGATGGCACAACATGGCCTCCAGGTTTCCAGTTCCACTGCACTGGGAATGGATTGCCTTTCCACATGCCTGTGTAAGCAGAGATTAATGATGAGTGAAGAAACCAAGACTAGCAAAACCAAACAAAAAATTAAAAAAAAAAAAAAGAAAACCAATCCATCTGCATTTTCCATAACACATAGCTGGTGCTTTCCTCCCTGCACCTCCTTCACAACTTGGATTTCAGTGATGAAAGGGATGTAGGGACAAAAACTACAGAAAATCAGTGCTGTATTTTGTGTCTGATATCCTCCTCTCCTGGCATCTGACCAATTTGCTCCGTGCAGGGCTGCCAACAGTGCCTGGTGCCTGCTATGTGCGTTGCACATCCCCAGCCTGTCCTGCTTAACAAAACTGTAATTGCTCCAAAAAAACACCAGCTTTACACCTCATCTTTGAATGACAGGACAGTGCTGGAGCGACTGCACAGCCAAATGAGCGATCCTAGTGACGGTCAGTCAACAAACCTACTGGCATCTGATAGAAAAGAGCTGCAGTTTGTAGCCAGGAAATTGCACAGGCTGCTGTATACTTGAAAAGATAGAAAACAAACAAAGCAACTTTGCTTTGCTCTGCTCTGCAGTGTCTCCCCAACTCGGCGGTCATTGCTCCCTCCCCTTCTATCACTTCTGTTTTGTTTTGCAAGACCCACCAGCCACAGACAGGCAGAGGATACTGAGCCTGGAGAGGATGGCCACACCACCTCCCTGATCAGGAAAACCTTTTCCAGCAGCCAGGAAGGTAAGTGAACAAATCTCTTTCAAATATGCACAGGGGGATTAAGCTAGAAATATTGGTAATTCGTATCTTGAAAATTCATTTGCGTCTAGGAGGTAAAACAAGGCAGTGGCATTGCAGCGTGAGCTTGGTTTGTGCATTCCTAGCAGAGGGAAGCAGGAGGACTCAACTACCGGCTCATGGAAAGTAGAATAAGTCAACCAATCACCTGAATCTCCTTATCTCGCAGCAGTATCCCCGATTTAGCACAAACAGGCAGGGTTTGTTACTCCCAGCTGTTGTGGCTCTGTTACTCGGTGCAGGAGCCAGCAGCAGCAGAGCCTCCCCGCTTCCATGGCTCGGGAAGCAGCAGCACACGCGGTTCCTGCGGGGCTCTGGAGGAAGCGAAGGCGCCTGCCTTGCTTGGGCATTGCCAGCACAGCAGAGCCCAGGGAGAGCAGCAGTCCGGCAGAGGAGCAGTCCAGCACGAGAAGGTCATGGTTAAAGAGCTGTGCTGTGAAGGCAGGCAGGCAGGGATAGGTCAGAGTGTTTGCACTAGGGGCGAGACGAGGATTTTTATCTCCTGCCCTGTCCGGGTGTCCCATCCCTGCACTGACATGTAGGTAGGAACGGAGCCAGTCTCCAGGCACGGGGAGGCCAGGTGGTTTCTACAGCCACAGCTGAAAGAGATCGTTTCAAACAAGCCACTTAGGGATACACTTCCACCTTGCAGCAAAGCTGAACGAGCAGCTTGCCACTGTCACCACCATGGGACAGTCCTGCTGCCCCCTCGCCACCTCCGTCCGCCCAGATTCACGGGACCATGCAGGGAGCCGACAGCACATTAACCAAACCCAAAAAAGTTGTTAGTTTTCTTTCCCATGGGCTTTTGTCCATCCCACGAATCGACCTGTCCTGTGCGGGGATTAGAAGACACCACAGACAGCACCAAGCGAGCGGCAGAAGGACACTGCCTGCAGCAGGACTTCTTTTTGATGTTGGCAGCTGTTAATTCGGCTCAAGCTGTAACATGAAGCCTCATCCTGAAGCAGCTCCTGCAGCAATCTGGCAGCACACAGGCTGCAAAGCCTTCCCAAGGCAGGAGGCGAGCACCCAGGCAGGCAGCCCGTGCCGAGCCCCACCACCCCAGGGCCACCCCACTGCAGGGAGAGGTGTCCCGCAGCCACGGCTGTCCCGGACTGCCCATCCCGGTCCTGCAACAGCTCTGCACTGAGCTGGGACTACGTGGGATCCCTGATCTGCTGCTGGCCTTGCATCTCCACACTGCCTCATCCACAAAAATCATGGTTGCTTTAACTTCTTGTGGTGTGTGAGGGAATATACATATCCTACGTGTATAGGCTTGTATAAGCAATATAGTAAGTATTTTAATTCATCCATTTAAAAACATGATATAAAATAGCTTTGTTTTATCAAAAAAGTGGAAGTTACCTGATACCTCTGTTTGTTTGTGTTTTTCAGTGAGTTAAATGAAATGTAAATAACATGGTGGTTGTTTTGTTGTGTTTTTGTTGGTTTTTTTTTCTTTTTAAGGAAATATGAGAGCCATTCCTTCAGAGCAGGTAACCCATTTCTGATTTATTCTTTTATTTCTGCTTATTATTATTTACTCTATTTTGAAGCTTCCTGAAACTCCCCTAGCTTGTCCCTGCAAGCTGTCTGCCTGCAGCGCTCTTGCTGGAATTGGTAGAAATGCTCCTGTATGGTTCTGCTAGAGTAGGGCTTCACCTGCTGCTTTGTATTGAGCACAGCACATAAAAGTCTTATCCTCCATCCACGTTTATCTTCCATGAGCTAGCCAGCGCTTGGATTGGCACTTCCAAGAGGAATGAGATGCTGCCCTATGGTTTCATGATAACTCTGAACTGATTTAACTGTGAGGTGCTGCCCACAGAGGTGGTCCATCCCTTCCCACACTGCCAAGCCTCCAGGCCTGTGTCCTCCTCCCTCTCCTGCATTGGCTCACATGCTTCCAACCTGCAGGAAACTCACTGGCAAGGGAGAGGAGGGGGAGACTTCCATGTGGGCAGAGAAACCCTACCCTGTCACCCAGATCCTTCATCTGCCATGGGGACATTCCCTGCCGGCCTGGTTTGGGATCCCAGGAGGCTGGGATCAGTGAGGGTGCTCACAGAGCACAGGTATAGGGCAAGCCTCCCTCCAGAGCTGATGAGTCAGCAGCACGCAGCACAAACACGCTTCCTCAGTTCTCCTTTAAAGGAAAAACTAAAATAAAAGTATAAAATAAAATACAACAAATGATAAAATAAATCTAGTGGCAGCGTGGATGAAGGCACAAGAGTGCCTGTGTTTTAGCCTCCTCCCAATTACAATTCCTGTTTAAACTTTTATTTTTGAGGCCAAAGTATTCAGTGTTTGGCCTCAGAGCAAACAGATCAAAAAAAAAAAAAAAANACACTTCAACCTCCCAGCAGAGCAGGATGGCACTTATTTATTTCTTTCATTACAAAACCAGCCTGTGCCAAGTAAAATTGTGTTCTAAGAGCTGTTCTACCAGTCCTGAAGCACTGAGGAAGAACACACAGTGGCCCCACCTCTGCAGCTTCCTGCGGGCCCCTGTGCCTTTGCACTGGGTGGAGGATGGGCACAGGCTGGGGACCAAGTGCCAGAGTTCCCCATGTCAGGGTCACACCGGTGGGAAATCTTCCTCTCACAGAACCTCCCCATTGGCCTTTGGATGATTTCAGTGGCCTCAAGATACAGAGTAAAGTAGAGCACAGCAGCAGTGATGATCTGGAGACGTTGGTGAGATCCCTGGGTTTGCAGCTGGGTTAGCCAACAGTTAACTCTTCCTTCCCTCAGCTGTGTAGAAGATCTCCTTGCCTTCACATAAGCAGTTGAATTAGTAAACTAAGTTAATTTGAAATGTCTGGACCATAACAATGAAATCCACAAGCCCAAACATTCAGGCTGTATAAGGAGAGTGATGCACAGAAGAAAGCTTTGCCATCGCATTGTTAAGGACTTATCCAAGGGAGTGGTTAAAACATTCTTTAGTTCCAAGAAGCTACTGCAGCTGAGTGGTCACCATTGCTAAAAGCTGGTGGGTCACAGTGTGACCTCTGTAACCAGAGAGGAGGTGTTTTGATTTCAGCACACATCGCAGAGCTGCTTGTGCACAGGAAAGTGGGGCACCTCCATCTGAGCTGCTCTGCACCGAGGGAAGGGAGGCAGCAGCCACGGGCTGCGGAGGAAGATGGCTGGCAGGGTAAGGGGAACCTGTAGTGCACACCAAGTTTTTTGGGGAAGAAAAGCCATCCAGGTAACATTACCTTTATGCTTCTGAGAAAACGTTTCCATCAACATTTTTTCCTGACTTTTAATGGCACGTGGAAATTCAGAAGCCTTGCAGCAGTTGGGTACCAGCACAGGAACCAGCACCCAACAAATCAGAGCAGATCCTTCTAGCTGGACCAACCTGTGGCTTTAGTTCAACCCATCCCAAATCCAAACCAAACCCACCACCAGCCTGCTGCATTATGGACAGCCCATTCCCAAGGTCCCCCTTCCACCCCCCCTGCTTCCCCAGGCTGGCATCCCCCTGACACTACTTCCCGCATGTTGCTTCAGCGGGAGCTCGCACAATACTGGGCTTGGTGCCACCCAAGGGGAGCACACCCAGAACCCGGCCCTTCTTGCACAGGCATTTCTGCAGGAAGATCCCTGCAGCCGTGAGCTGGAGGATTTGCTTTGCCCTCCTTTGCCAGTTTGTTGAGGAAAGGCTGGAGCCAGAGGTGACCTGTTCCCAGCACAAATGGCCACAGAGGCTTCGGCAGGGGTGGATCTGGCATGGGCCTGTCTTCCATAGGTGCTTCACAGCACGTGAACTCCTCGCTCGTTGCTGCTTTCAGCTATGAGGAAGCTTCTCCTCCCTGAAACTGTAGAGATCGTGCAACAAACTGTTCCCAGTGACCTGCCAGAGCAGCTGGCTGTCACACAGCCAAGCAGTGCTCAAGCTGTTGAACAAGATTTGTTTTCTGGAGGAAAGAATTAGAAGCAGCTCAGAGACAAGGCTGTGCTACCACGGGGGTCACCTGTGTCCCTCCAGCGCTAGCACAGGTCACCTGTGTCCTGCCTGCAGCCCCCTGGTGTGAGGGTGATGGTGGGCAAGAGCTCTTGAAGTGTTCTCAGCTGGCAGCAGGACAAATGCAGACTGTGTGGCTTTTCCAGACTGGTTTTGGGCTGGCCAGAGGATCCCACCACTGATCATGAAGGTAGGGATGAAGACAGATGCTGGAGAAATGAGGATAAGCTGCAGCTTTCCTTGCCCTGTGCATGGTTTGCATGCATATGGCTCCTCAGGCAACAGGGTTGAAGAAATTGAGAAGTGAGCATCCCATCCACAATATTTGGAGTGGCCAGGATTTGGTGTTCATGTTGCATCCTGTCTTCCAGGAAAGGCTGGAGGTGAGATTAGGGTGGCCTGGAGGTCCGTGCTGCTTGACACCCAGCCCGGCCTTCTGCTCTGAGCAGGGTGGTCGCAGAGGTCCCTCCTGGTCTGCTTTATTCTGGGATTTGATAATCTTGAGCACCTGTGTAGGTTAGTTCAGAGTCTCCATTTAGCAGCACCCAGACTTGGATCAGTGAAACCAAGGCTCTAAACACCCTGGTCACCTACCTTGGTACAAACAAGACCTTTTGGAAAATGCTAATCTTGACTGCTCTCTTGTTCCGGGACCAGGGACTGATCTTCTACAGGGCAATTTAAGAGGCTGAAGCCAATGGCTCCTTATGGCTACCTGGTGATAATTTTAGTGTATTATGACTCAGCTGAATACCTACCAGACAGAATGGTTTTATATTATGCCATTCAAGGGAAACAAGGCATTTCCACTGAAAAGAAGTAGTACCTATGGATCCTAGCAACAGGCATGTCCTTCCGTGTAGTCATTCCTGCAGCCTGGAACCAGGCAGTCTTCATCTGAATAAAACAGGTGTTTAAAATAATTTCCCGGGGCTCCTTCATTTACTCTCCTCTCTCCCACTCTTGTTCTTTCCCACCTTCATCCTGCCCTTGAGAATAATCCCAGGAGAAAAAGTGTAGCCTCCTGGGAGCAATACAGCAGCGCAGGGAAGAGGTTTCTCTGTATTTCCCACTCCAGGTGAGTAGAAGGATCCTCTGTTCTGCCTCAGACCTGTGGAGACAGAGCAAACCACTGCCTCCATCCTGCTATCCCTGCAGGTCTGAGGTGACTTAGTGGCTTTTCAATTACAGGGTGTGCCTTCCCATACCACTCCTCCCTTTGCCTGCCAGAGTAGGACCACACCATTACCATGAAAAGCCCCACGATCTGAGCTCTCCAGGGCACAAGTAGCTGCTTCTCCTGTCAGGATATTCATGTTTTCCTTCTCTAGAGCAGCTCATTACCATAGAGAGCAGCACTGCAGTGCTGGCTGCCTCTGTTCCTGGACAGCCCTGTTCCTGCACAATGAAAATCAACTCTCGTCTAATTATTACAGCATCTTCTATAGCCAGGGTGCTACAGCAGAAAAGATGCAGATATCAGAGCAGGGTTCCACTCATTACCACTCTTCAGCCTTTGACTAACATTAAACACCTCTACAAGCTTCATGCCACCGCCAGGTCTGCTTTAGTGTGACCAGAAAGGTTTGCAAATAGGATTTTCTTTTAACTATTTTTTTGAAAAGCAAGCAGATAGGTCTGCAGAGCTGGCTGCTTGTTCACCTCTCCCCAGACAGAGGCACAAACCACAAATCACAAACCCAGGTCAGATACCCACCTGATGCACTCTGCAACAGGGACCTGCCCAAACAGCCTGGAACTCCTGCATGGTCAAACACGGTGTGGGGTCTTTTTCCAGCCTGCATTCATGTGCCCACCTACTCTCTTGGTCGCCAGAGCAGCCACCAGCAGAAACCCCTCTGCATAAGGCCCTGACACAGCTCTAGGGACAAAAGAGCCACCCATTCCTTACCTTCAGCCACTGATGCTCCTCAGGACTTTACTGAAAAAAAAAAAATATTTTTGACGCCTCCAACAAGTGTCATTCAGAGAGCAAGGAGAGCCCACAGAAAGCTTGAAGTCACCCAAAACCCAAGGCACATACACACAGCCCCAGCATGAGGGCTGCTACCAAGTGAGGCACCTCATAACCTCCTTGAAGAGAGAGGTGCCTTACTAAGCCGAAGTCTCCGTGGAGATGCTGTGCTTGGCGTTTCCACACTGCAATGACCTGGCGGGGTCTGGGTTGCAAGCACTGGTTCGGGTGGGACATCAGGGACACTTTCATGTCATCTTCAAAATACCTCTGAGGATTTTCAAGGGGTTATATTGTGTCAGGGCCACCTCTCACCATCTCCCTGCGAGGGAAGAGCCAAGCCTTGGGCTAGAAACTCAATGTCCATACGGAGCTTGTTTGGAGCCGTTGCACTTTTACTGCTGCCTCCATGCTGAGGTAGGGAGGTTGTGGAGGGAGTGCTGTTTTGGAGGGAGATCTCTATCTCTGTGGTGCCATGAGATGGAGCTGCTGCTCTGGTAAAGGTTCCTTATGAGGCTTCAAGAGTTAGATGATTTTTTTTTTTTCATCTTTTCTGAAGTCAAGGAGCCAGGGAGTCACTCACATGAGTCCTGTCTGCCCTCACCAGTGCTCCCACAGCCTGACACAGCCCTGACAGCCACCTCTTGGGGCCAAGCCCACCCCCTCTTCCCACGCCAGCCGGCGCATTTTGCCCTCTGAGACAGGACAAACACACGTTTCCCTTTGTTTCCAGCTCCACACCTAGTTTTTTTCTTTGCATCATGAAGGGCTGGCTACTCATCTGTAATTCAAAAGAAAGCAATGACTCACTAGACTACATTGCTTTCCAAGGCAAAGCATTTCATGCATTTCGCAGGCACACTAGCCCGGGTTATGAAATAACCTCTGCTGGTGGCACACATTCTCCCCATCGCCATGTCCTTTGCACAACCAGCGGGCTGGGGCTTCCACCCTGCACAGGCACCAAGTGCAGGACAGGGATTTGGGCTTAAATCACGCATTCGCTTCGTGTGAGGAGTGCAAAATGCCATCCTCACTTTAAAACCTGGCTGGCCACATGCTGGCATTAACCCAGCCTTGTGCTGTTCACGGTACGTTTTAACTAAAAGGTAACAAAAATCTGAAGTTTCACTTTTGCCCATAAGCTTCTAAGCGCCGGGTGAGTGGTCTCAAAGACAGGTGGAGCCTGGGCTGCCAGCCCCTCACATCCCAGGGGACACCGTGCACGGTCCCTGGAGCTGCAGCCCCTGGTTTTCCCAGGAACAGCAGGAGCAGGGGGGTGTGAAGTGGCTTAGAAACAGATGAGAAATGCCTTACCTTGAATAATAAGCCAGTCTTCACCATCTTGGGGCTACATCCTTCCTTCCCAGGCCAAAGTGGGAGAGTGTCTGCAACTGTCTCTTCTCCCTGAGTTGGGGTGGTATTTTGATACCTGTGTTTGCATCCCCCAGTGCCTCTCCCTGCAGCCTGCCTGATCCTGCCTGTCTTTCCCCCACAGGAAACTGGAGGCAGCGGGTCTCTCCAAATTGTGCACTTTGGGCTGGTGTGACTGAGCTGCCAAAGCAAAGAAGAGGAAATCTCACCGAGGTTCACGGGAAGTCCTTCGGCAAACTTCCAGGCAGCCCTGGATCTGACCACTGACGGATGACAAAACACCAGGCTTAGAAAATGTCCTGTCCTTAGACCTCCAAATTATTTCTGATTTCACATGGACGTATCCATGCACAGAGTGCCCTGTGTTTGCTTGTGGAGGGCAAGTTGGTGACATTTTCATCAAAGACGTCAAAAAGCGAGTAATTGCCGATCCCCATTTACTGTACAAACTCAATGCTGAAAAATTTGGTGGGGTTTCTTGGATGAATCCATAGGCTTTTCAGGAAAGTCTGTAATTCTCCATGCATTATATGTTTTTGCAATCTTCACTTGGAAGCAGATTTGGATTTCCACTTAAGGCTCTGAAAACCGTCCTATTGAGATACCAGCAGATAAGATCTTCACTCAGGATACCTCTGTGAAAGAGCAGCCTTTCACAGTCGGCAGCATTTTACAAAGAATGCTCTCAATTTTCATATCTAGATATATCATCTTAGTTGAATAACCATTATTTTGCCTTGAAAAAAAGATGTGGAGCCTCTTAAGCATCATTCCATTGGAGTCCAGATTTTAATCTGCCTCCTCTAACCACAAAGAGAAAATGCACTGAGAAGGGAATGTAACCTGTGCCAGCCCTCTCTGTTTTTTTCTGGCAGTGAAGAGGGGCCAGCATCATCATGGGTTCTTCCTCCCACCACGTGATGGAGCGCAGAGTGTACGGACACAGATGTTTTGTACTCTATCATAGGCAGAGATGTGGGTTAAACTTGAGCTTTTTGGGAAGCACTGGGTGGTTGAAACCCAAAGCCAGCAAGCTTTTTGAAGTTGGTTTTATGTAGTGGAGAAATCTGTACGATGGACTGAAAATGAAAGCACAATGTAAAAAAAAAACAAAAACAAAAACAAAAAACCCCCTCCACAAACCATTAGCAGTATTTTATTAACAAAAATTCTGCTTTTACCCAAATAAAATACTTACAGTCCCTTTTCTCCTATGAGTCAAAATCCTGCTGCCTAATGGGTGATTTTGGTTGCACCATTTTGGCACGTCATCCCAACACGCGCCTTTCCATGTGTGTATTTGGAGGAGACGCCTTGGTTTGAGGTTTGAAGGGAGCGAAGGGGTTGCAGCCCATAGGGTTTTGTACACTCAGCTGGGAAAAATAAATAAAGAGAGCTTTGAAACAGAGCAGCTACTGCCTCGCCTCCCCACGAGGCGAGACAGTGACGGCCAAGCTTGTAGAGGAGTGTGCCTTTAACGTCCCACGGATTGAAATTGAATTTCTGGAAAACACACGGCTCGGCGCTGGACCGCGGTGACGGGGGGCTTGTTCTGCCTAAGAGGCTGCGACACACTGCCTTGCCATACAGCTATTTTGCTGAATTGCAGCCATATTTCTGTCAGTACAAGTGATGGTCTATATGAGGGATTAATCTGACACCAGACAGTGATTCTTAATCCTTCAGTATATCATAATCTATTTACTTTGCATGCTAAGAGGATTTCAGCTTAAAAATATACAGGAAGTGATACTAGAAATGTACATAAGGTCCAGAATGCTGTTTCCTAAAACTGTAGTTTTTCATAAAAAAATATCCTCACATGGTTTTCTTGGAAAAGTCCTGTCTGTCCAGGAAAAAAAAAAAAAATGTAGTGTCGAATAGGGATTTAACTGGAAATAGGCAGATGTTTCCCTTTAGGCTTCAGCCCTGTGACCATTTTCACCCTCCTCCTTCCCCACAGCATTTTGTGCTCGGCAGTGGGACATGAAAGGAGAGCTTTCCAGTACAGCAGCTTCCTCAGCTGGGAGGTTCACCTGCAGACTTTTCACTGACAAAATCAAAACAGGTTTGGAACCAACATGGGATTTTGTGTGTATTAATTGCTGCTCAAAGTGTATAAATTAGCAGCGACTGGCTAACACAGAGGTCAGCGCAGGGAAAACCACAAACCTGTGGTTCCTTATTCAGCTGTAATCACCTGTTTTCTCTGCACCCTGCCGGGAAGGCTGCCTACAAGATAACTGTAATAAGTCGTGTTAGTGGGCACGACTTCTGAAACAGAATTTTTTGTTATAATTCTTTAAGTCATAATGGTTTGAGTTCCCAAAAGAGGAGTTGGTCACCCCAGCCAGCAGCAACCCTGTCCAGCCTCTGCCCACCTCTGCATGGCCTGCTCAGGGTGTTCCCATCATCACCTGTCCCAGCTAGCTGCCACACGCAGGGGTTCAACAGCAAAGCAGGGACACAACTCAGAGCAAATGCTCCAATCACAGCAAATAAGTCACGGATTATTCCGGGTCCATGAAGCACCAGTGTATAAGCTAAAGGCAGCCCAAGCTGGGGAATGTTCTCCCCTCTGTTCCTCCTCCCACTCACCCCAAGTCCTGGCCCTTCAGTTCCTGGCAGGAAAGCCCCAGGTGCCTTTGGAGCAGGCGCTCCCGTGCAGAGGCAGCTGCCGGCACTCGGGCGAGAGGCAGGAGCTGTGCGGGGCTGGTGCCGGGAGTGACCCAGCCCTCGGCACTGTGGCCGCAGCTCCCGGGCCCCTGGCAGCTCCGTGCTCTAGCAGCAAGTGTGATTTTAATTAAAAAAAAATAAATATTAGTGGTAGCCATGCACTCAGCAGCCTTCTTGCTGGAGAGGTGAGGCACGAGCCAAGTAGGCAGCTCTCTCAGAACTGGGTTGCCCTAAAAAGCTTGGCAATCCTGCTGGTGCCTGCCCCTGGAGCCGGGCACCAGGCACTGTGCCACTTTACCTGCCATGACTCACGCTCAGGGTGGCAGTGCCTGCTCCAGCCTTGAGGAAGCCCACAGTGGGAGAAGTTTGCAAAATAGGGAGGGTGCTGGGCGCCCCCCCACAAACCCAGGTATGGCCCTTCCCAGCCCGTGCTTGACCACTAACAGGCAGAAGTCAAGTCTTGCCCACCCTGCTGGCACTGACTGAAAAAAAAAATGGAAACAAATAGAGCCAAGCATTGAGGGCACAGCGACGATTTGATGTGATCTGGACCAGGTCTCCTCTGTGCCTGCAAAGCCACCTGTGCTCAGCAGTCAGCTTCAACACCATGCTCCAGGTCTGTGTGAGGAGGACAGGAAAATGCCCAAACTGCAGTGTGGGAGCTGCTGGATAAACCACTGATCAGTGGCACCTGGTGTTCCTGGTGCCTAAATCAGGGGAGGAAAGCAGGGGAACACCAGCATCCCCTGGAGTCCAACACCCCAAAGCAGAGCCCTGGCCCAGCCCCACTGGGGGGCACTGGATGAAGAGTTTTAGGACCACGTCACCAAAACCAAAATTCAGGCTCCCCTCTTGTCTGTGTCTCTCAGCATCACTGATTTACTGGGTTATGATGGAACACAGTTTATGAGGACAATGAAGTGTGCATCACTTTTGTTCAAAGAAGACGAAAGGTGTGTGTCTGGGGGATTGTGTGTTATACAGGAAATCTGGGAGGGCGACTCTGGTTCATTTTGTGCCCAGAACAGGGGTTTTTTTTCCAGCCCCAGGAGGGCTGTGATAACTTTTTCCCTTTTAGAGGAAGGGCTTGGGGATTCATAGACTGGTGCACCTGGACCCAGCACACGTGGCCCTCACTCAAACTGCCTGTACAGCCACACTTTGGTGATTGCAGAAGAAAACAATTATTTTATAGTATAGGTATAGATGTATATATTTTTAAAGTACTTGCATATCTTTTATCTATATATATGCACAGAACAAGACAACAAGGAAAAGAACCACTTCAAAAAAAATCCCCTAACATGGACTCAGTCGCTCGTCTCCTCCCACAGCTCCCTGTTGCACCGAAGGGTGCGGGAGGCCACCCCCCGCCCCTGGGCTCTGCCATGGCCACGACCCTGGAAGGATGCGCGGGGGCTGGCGCGGGTGGCTCCTGGGGCTGATCCCACTGTTTTCCCACCGCAGCCGCAGCATCACAGTGCCAGTCCTCCACCAGGACGCTGGAGCGGGGAAGCAGGGCCAGGTGTTGCGGGAGGGGGAACGTGAAACCCTCCCCAAAGCAGCCGCGGGGAGCGTTGGTACCTCTCACTGTCCCCGCTGACCGGGGCTGCCCGGGGTCACCAGGGATGGGGACACACGGCACAGCCCCGAAGCTTCCAGGTGCAGTGGAAGCTACTGCAGGACCACAGGGAAGAGGATGAGAATCTGGGGATGCTCCCCGAGCAGCGCATCAGTGACCCAAGCAGGGGAGCAGTGGCCCCGCAGGTCCACGCATCCCCGGTCCTGTGAAAGTAGGAACAGCCTCAGCACCGAGGCAGCTTCCAACAACTGAAGGGAAGGTGTGGGGGCTGGGGAGGGGAAAGAGAGGGAGATTGCCACGAAAAACAATTCATCTCGCTGTCCGTCTTCCCTGGCTGGACCGCAGCCGGCAGCGGCTGAGGATGGTACGGCGGGGAGCCAGGGCTGGAAGCGCAGGTGCCGAACCTGCATAGAGCGGCAGAGGTCCGGCTGGGTGTCCCAGTGGCCCTCGCACCCCGCCACCGGCACCCAGGCCCGCCCGTGGGTCCCGAGTTTGGGGGCTGCCCCACAGATCCAGGGGGGGAAATTGCAGTTTCGGGCAGCGCTTGCGCGTCCCCTGAATCCCATCGGCACCACGGGGCACCAATAAATCAGTAACCAATTAAGCGTCAATTAACGTAAGAGTGGGTCCCCAGCCCGCACCTGCAGAAGCGGCGGCGCGTCCCCCCTCCTGAGCACTCGCAAACCCATCACACACATCCCCATCCTGCCGGGACCTTACAAGAAATGTTTCCCAGCTCCTCACTCCCCCCAGGGAAGTTTTATGAGGAAGAGGAGGCGGGAGGGAGGAAGGAGGACAGGACACCACTACATTTATTAGTTTAGATTTTATTGGGGTGGGCGGGAAGAAAGGAGGGGGGTTGCCTTACAGTTGAAGGGGTTACGGCGTCAAAAGTCACATGTACACTGTCCCTGTCCCCGCTGCGGGGCAAAGCTGCCGGGAAGCGCCAGCCCAGGCGGGGAAAGCAGGAACGCGGGGCTGCAGCCCCGACCCGCCACAACGCACCGACAGACACAAGGGGCTAGGAACAACCAAAACGAAAACCAAACCAAAAAACACACTCTGAAAAGCCGTGCGCCCCCCCTCCCCAGCCTCAAACCAGAGCTGCTTATCCCTGCAGCCCTACCCTCAAAAAATAAACCAAAACTTTTTCTTCAGCTTTTTGTTTTTTCTCTTTCCTTTTATTATTTTTTTTTTTCCAAAAGTTTGGGTTTTTTGGTCTGCAGGTTGCGGATCAGCTGGGCAGCCTTTCCCTCCCCCTTTGCCTCCCTTCTGGGCACCTCCCATGGCTGCTGCCTCCCCCCTCACCCTCAGCCCCAGGACGGCACAGCCAAGCTTGTGCAGAGCTTGTGCAGAGCCCTCTAGGACGGACGGAGGACATGAGACCGGGAAAGATTCATTTTTTTAGGGAAGAAAACTGAAATTTTAAAAGTTGGTTTTTTTTTGGTTTTTTTTTTTTTTTTTTTACGTTCTGTTCCATGTTAGACTCTAGATAAATGCCAACCCAACAGTATCAACTAAAAATAATCGTGGTCACTGGAACGGACCGAGTATTTACATCATTCCCGCCGCTCCCCGCGGCAAGAGGCTGTACAGGACTGGCGAGCCGGGGCTTCCTCACCCGCAGGGGCTGAGGGTCCCTGCACAAAGCTGGGGGGGCACTGGCAGGGCAGGAGCCAGCCTGCGCCTCTGCCCGGGGGGGCAGCAGGGGACACGTTGGGCTTTTTAATTTTCCTTTTTTTTTTTTTTTTTTAAATTTTAAACTCCTCTTCTGTTGCGTTTAAAAAAATAATAATTATAATAAACCTGGTGGAGTGGTGCAGAAAGCAAATAAATATCAGTCAGTAGAGATGGGGGCGGCAGGACCTCCCCAGGGCATCGCCACTGCTAACGAAGAGGGAGGAGAAGGAGGAGGAAGAGCCAGAGGCCTGCCCAGGAGGCGGCGGGGAGTTCCCGGGTGGGGGGGTCAGTGGCAGCTTGGGGGATGGTGGTCGGCCCCTCACAAGACCTGGAAGCGCCAGGACGCCTGGTCCTTGTAGTCAAGGCAGTCGGGGGAGTTGAAGTTGAGCTTCCAGGAGGCAGCAGCGGCAGCGGCGGGGGCCTTGTAGGCCAG
>WEKY01051468.1:52579-73469 GCA_013390045.1 Picathartes gymnocephalus
TTTTTTTTTTTTTTTTTTTTCCTCCCAGTCTCATGTCGGCATTTTAAAAACATAAGAAAGCCGCGCTGCGATTTCACTGCCGCCGCGGGAAGGCCGCTCACTGGAGAACGCATTTCTCTTCCTTCTTGGCCATCTTGCCTTTGTTTTGCTCGAGGGTCCTCTCCAAATGCTCGTCCTCTTCCTCGGCCCTGCGGAAAGAGGCGGCGGGATGCGCGGTGAGGGGCTGCGCGGGATGCGAGCCGGCCCCGCTCGCCTCCGCGGCCGCGCCGAGTTCCCCCACGGCCAAGGGGCCCGCGGACTTGGACCAAACTTTCCGTGGGGACCGTGGCGGCTCGGCGGGGACCCCCCCTTTGCCCGACTCACTGCTTCTCCTGGGCGTCCAGGTCCCTGACCAGCGCGTCCCGTTTGTTAACGAGAATAACGAGTTCGTCCAGCAAGAGCTGCTCTCGCCTCTTCTGCGCCTCGGTCTTCTGCCAGTCTGCGGGAGAAGCACAACAAGAGCAGCGGTGAGAGCCGCGGCCGCCAGAGCCCAGCACAGCCACCCCGGCCGGAACCCGCGCCCGGTACAGCCCAACGCAGCCTGGCACGGCTCGGTCCGGCCCAACGCAGCCTGGCTCAGCCTGGTACAGCCCAACACAGCCTGGCACAGCCCGGCCCGGCCCAACGCAGCCTGGCACGGCCCGGCCCGGCCCCGACCTCTCTCCCCAGTGAGGCTACCGCGGGGAGAAGAGCAGCCCGGCGGCGTTTCGCCCACCTTGGCTTGGGGGAACTCAGCAGCGATTTTGGGGTCTTTTGGGTGGGCTTTTCTTTTCTTTTCCCTTTTTTTTTTTTTTAGTGCAAAATTTGTTTTGTTTTGTTTTTCCCCACGCCTGTGTCTGCTGGCGGGCACGGCCACTGCCGTTTGCCCTCCCGGAGGAATGCCCGCTGCCCGTAGCCCGGCTCCTCTCTGCGCACTCCTCGCCCGCTCTCAGCGGCTGGAGGAATCTCACACTGCGCACCATATGCTCCGCAGTAACTTTAAAGGCAGGTATCGCTTAATTAGCATTTCCCACTTTGAAGTAAGAATACACTTGCTACAGAATATCGCTGGGCCCCTCCACCCCCGGCGCTGGCAGCCAGCGGCGGGCGGGCACCCTCGCTATTCCCAAAGGGATTCCTCCGGCCCGGCGCAGCCCCCCAGGGCCGCCCGCAGCCTCCGACTCTCCAGCCAGACCGTGAGGGCTTGTCGCTGTCACTCAAGCCCCAGCCTTCCCCGCCTCCCTCATTAAGAAGGTAAACAATGAAAAGCAGGAGCAGTAGATTATGAGGGAGATAGCAGGACAATTGAGGAGCGGGAGGGAAAGAGGACACCAGCTCCAAAAAAAAAAACCAATCACCGGGAGAAGCCATCGCCACCGGCCCGGCGGTGTCCTCCTCCTCCCCGGCTGGGCTTCCCGAAGGCGAAGGGGAGAGAGGGTGCAGTCCTTTTGGCTTTCTCCCCCACCCCCCCGCGCTCTCCATTGCCCTGGGCGATCATGTTAAAACTCACATGGCTGGTGCTTATTCAGATAACCCGAACAATGCTCCCCACCGGTTACCATGTGAATCTTCACAAACCCCGCAAGAATGCGGTGGTTCAAATCCCCCTGACCCCCCTCCAAAGCCAAATTTATTCAAGACAGCAAACTGCTCAGAAGCTTTATGAAAGCAAGTGGTGCTAGAGGGAATTCAGCCTTGTATTTACAAATTAAAAATTAGATGCATCATCATGCAATAAAGGTTGGAAGAGCGGCAGAAAGGCAGGAATGTGTAACCGCTTTCATCGCGCCCTCCTCGCCGTCTGCCTGGGCACACGGGCCCACGAGCGAGCCCCAGGAAAAGCAGCACGCAGGAAAACCCACGGCACACGTGTGTGCAGGCACTGTGAGCAGCGAGCCCGCACGGCCACGTCCTGCAGGCAGCGGCGGAGCCGGTGCAGTGGCACCAGAGCCGTTCCCGGAGCACCGGCCTCTGCAGGGCACTGCACAAACTTCCAGGGAGTTTTTGTTATTCTCATTTTCCTTCTTATTTTCCTGGTTCTCTTTCTTTTCCTTCCTCTTTTTTTTTTTTTTTTTTTTTTAATGTGTCCTTTCCCCTCCACCGTTGCTAAGGAAATAATTTTCCAGGTGTACACAGATTAGAAGTGGAGTTACCAGCCAAAATTACTGGTAATCCAAGCCATTTTTTCCTGCCACAAAGCTGCTTTAATTTGGGTAGCAGCCTTCTAGGTGCTACTTCTTGGAGCAGCCTCTCGATTTTCACTGCTGCTTCCCCTTCTGCTCCTTTTGGGCAAAGCTCCTTCAGTTCAACCCATTTAAACCACACTGCTCCGTCGCTCTGCGAGTCAGAGCTTCCCCAAACCGCAGCGTTTTGCCCCACAAATAAAGCCCCTCACACGCAACGAGATCTCAGCATGACAACACCGCCCTGAAAAGGGCCACGGCAGCGAGGCAGACAGAAAAGGAGAGAGAGACGTGGCAGAGGATTTCAGGGGTGTTTGCCTCCCCCCAGACGTGGTCCCCAACTTTAAGGTTAACTTTCCCCCGGCTTCAGCTGGGAATTGTGCTGGGACTCAGGCTCCCCGGCACATGTGGGCACCCGAAGCTCTGGATGAAAATGGACTTTAAATCCATCATCTCTACCTGGACTTTATTTATTCTTTTTGCAATTTTGATAGTTTTAGTTTCTTTTTTTTTTAAGCTTTTTTGTTGCTGTTGTTCATCACCTGTTCTCCAGTTGCAGCAGCAACTTGAGTTTTTGAAAGAGCAAACAAGTCAGAATATTTCAGTATACATTTTGCTCAGTCCCTCACTATTTTTCTCTGTTAAGTTCCTTCCTAAGTGCTACAGGTTTTGTTGCTTCATCTTATAGCCCTGTGAAGTAAATAATGTCCTATTAGGATTTCATGGAACAAAACTGCATAATTTTTTTGGGTTTTGTTTGTTTTTTTCTGCATTTGCTTATTATTATTGTTGTTTGAAATATACCATGGGAAAACCTGCTGGCAGAAATATTCCTTTGGAATTTTACTTCCATTTCTAGAAAAGGAGTCTGCCTTTCCTCCCCCTAAAATAAATAAAGAGTCAAGCAGCAATTGGTTAAAAGGGGAACTGACTCTAAGTATTTAAATAACATTTTATAGGTTACTATCTTGCAATTTTGTTTTATCCAACAAAATACTGCTGGGCAGTAGTTTCGGGAAACATCCCTATGTTTAAAAAAGCAACTGTGTTCGAGTTTGATTCCTACCTGTTGTGCCTTTTAAGCCAGGATTACCTATAACTCCTGTCACATATAGTTACCCAGGCTGACTGCAGCTCTGGGAAGCTACAATATGGGCTGTGATTAATTTGAAGATTTCAGAATAATACTGTTATAAAAGCTACACTCTGGACAAAAATAGGATTAAGCTTTGAGGCTGTATATGAGCTAAAAGTGTTGAAAGCTAAAGCCCCCGTGCCACCACTTGCGACGAGCAGTTTAAAATGACAGAGTTTGCTAAATTCACATTGAACTAGAAATGTTTTCAATTATTCATCTTCATTGACTTCATATTGTCTTTTTTTTCCCCCCACTGCTTAAACTGATAATTACTTTGAGCAAACAGACGTCCAGTTCCCATAGAAATGCTTTAATAAAAATGGTCGAAAGTTCTCGTAGTAAAACCTTCAACCTTGCCACTATAATAAATAAGCCCGGCACTTTGATGAAAATTAACACTAGTTTTGTAAAGAGCACATTGGGGGATTGCAGTCAGGTCTTATCTTTAGTTCCAGTCAACTAGCAATCCTGAAAGAGTTTGCATCATCATCAGAGCAGGCCATTTGATAGGATTCTGCTGCTGAACCTAATCAATCTATGGAATACTGTGGCTGTGCGGTGTAACAAAGCTAAAATAGATTTACAAATGGGGTTTTAGAGGATAAGCTCCTCCACAGGATTACATATTGATTTTAAATATAAAAAGCTTATCATATAAACCATAACTACAAAAATAGTGAACCTATGCATAAATCCTTTTAGAAGAGCACCCACTTCAAACTATAAGCCAAGAATAAATCAAGATGTACAAAATCCGAAAGAAGATCCATTTCTTGGGCAGAAAATAAACACACCACCCCAAGGTGTGCAAAAATGAACTTATCTTTTCTAAGGAGGCATTAAAACTCGACTGAAAAAAAAAAAAAAAAGAAAGGAGTGAGAGGAGAGGTAGCTGAAAGTGAGGCATCCCGGCACTCGGCTGCAGCCGCGTAAAAACCAGGCTCTGGAAGGCAGCACCTTGTGTACAGGAGCAGCTGGCTCAGAACAGCCAGGCAGGACGCCCGGGGAGGTGCAGAGGTGAAAACGGACCCCGTTTACCTGCATTTTCTTTGGCCTGTTAGTGAGGGGTTTGCGGCCTTTCTCGGTTGGAACAGTCCAAGAGGAACACTTTCTAGCTGGAAGCAGGCAGTACGTTAACTCTCCCTTTCTTATCTCTACGGCTCCGTGGGGGAGTGGGGGGAGTATGTCTTTATTTTTGCCACCCTGGGTCACTCATGTGCTCCTCGTGAAGTGCCGTAACCCTCCAAAAGGCCATTCAGCTCCCGGTGCCTCCAGAGGAGCGGCCGGGAAGGAGCCGCTGTCTCCACATCACTGAGCATCCTAACGGGCAGCACCTCCGGCCGCCAGCGCTGCCCGCACGCTGCCCGAGCCGGCACGGCACAGCCGCCTTTATCTGCCATCAGCAGGCTCCCACCTTCTGCAAAGCTCTTTTCTCTCCGTTTTTTCCCTGTCATCAACCAGCCAAGTAAATTGGTTGACAGATTTTCAAACAGCATAGTCACGCGTGGAAGAGTTAGAGCAATTTACCAAAACAGTAATTACCACCTTTCCAAGACTTTTAAGTTCCAGTTTGGGTTGGTGTGTTCTGCCTTTGTTTTAGACAAACAAACTGCTCCTATCCTGTTACATATGTATATATGTGTGTGTGTATATATATATATACACATATATAATATATATATACACGTGTGTATTTTTTTTCCTGCCCATATACTTTGCTTCTGGAACTGGTGCTGGTAAAAGTGAGATCTGTCTTTTCAACTCTGTCAGGGAGCCCAAGCACTCATTAGCAATCAGCTAAATGGCCTTGGAGCCGACAGTGCTGGGCTGTCCGGGCAGCCCCTGCTTCTCCAGAGAAATCGCATTGGAAATGGTGTGGTTTTAGCAGTGCTTCCCAAAAAGTGCATCTTTGCATCTTATTAACACAGAAAACACTGATGCACCCATCAAGAGGCGAGATGTCATAAAAGTGTATTTTGAGTTTTCATGGGCATTTTCCTGGAAGAGTTTCTCTGTTAATATGTTTTTTTGAGTAAAAGCAGATAACTGTTAGAAGTTCTAGAAGACCAATAATCTTACTGAGAGCTAAAATGCTAAAATGAGGACCTTGTTGCATTAAAAAAAAAAAATCCCTCAAAATAATCAAAATTCTCCAGCACTTATGTTTGCTTCCTAAACCTCTGTGTACCGTATCACCAGTAGCAAATAAAAAAAAAAAAAAAGAAAGAAAGAAAGAAAGAAAAAAAAGAAAGGAGAGAAAGGGAAAAAAGATGATTTTTTGGAATTTGGGAATCCCTCTCTGAACTTACAAAAAGAAATTAAAAAACCATTTTTGTTCCAGAAAATGTGTAAATGGCACAAGGTGCTAGACATTCAAAGGGTGCTGCTAGGACATTCCAAGGCAGTACACATATATAAGGCAATTAAACATTGAAAGTTTGGATTTAAATCCAGGATCTCTTAGCCCCTCTCTAGTTTTAGATTATTTTACATTTTAAATATTTCATCAGTACGATTCCAAATTAATCTGCCTTGTCTCTGCAGAAAGCAATGTATATATTTATGACTCAGGATTATCGAAGAATATAGTGAAGATAGTCTTATGCAAAAAATATAACCACAGATGAAGAGATTTGAAAAAGCTACCTGAAACCTGCTGCTTTTTTCCAACAAACTTACGCTCCCAGTGAAGTCTCCAAACTAATTAGAATTGATTTATTATGGATCAGGTACCTTATCAGGTGAAGAAAGAAATTACCATGGACAGTCAAAGGGTTGAGAGGTCAATACAGAATAGCAAAATCAATTTGCATTGATTAGACAAAAGGTCCATTTTACAGAGCCCAAAGGATTAACTTTAAAGCAAACATCTTTGAACTGTAAGGCAGCATTTGTGACTGAGAGGGATAAGCAGTGCAGCATTAGAAAACACTTAAGATATTTAAATAAGAAAATAATGCAAGCAATGGTTTAAGCTATGTGGATGTTTATTTTTTATTATGAATCATCCCAAGGATTATTGTACAATTCACTGGAAAGCCCTATGGAAAGGGTGCAATTGTTTCATTTATCCTGTGTCAATCTTCCCCTGAGTGTTACCTCCATTCAGGTGAGGTGACTAAACTGGGGAGAGTCGCAGGGAAGGGAGAAACTCCGTGCAAAGGATCGCACTAATCCTGCTGGTGCTTGTGAGGAAATATTTACCTGACAAATATGGTTTTACCACCAAAACCAATGAGGCTTTTTTTCCCCAGTGAATTACTGTTGTAGAACAGGTCTGAAACATTAAAAGGAAGAGGCCCTCTTCTGGGTCACCCCTTCCTTTTTCTGCAGCACCAAAAGCAGCACAATGCCACAGGAAAGCCAAGAGAGCACTACTGCAACAAAAAGCTATAAACCCCAGACACCTTCTCTACCTCCTCATCACTTTGTTTTCAAAGTTTATTGCAACAAGACCATACTTCTTTGTCTCGTATCTTGGGTATTTTTTAAAATTTTTTTTCATCCTGAAGAAAACTTAAGAATGGGCTTGCAATCTCAGCACATTTGCCGTGCGCTGTCACTTGAAGGGATGTAAATATCAGCATTGCTAATGGGTTCAGAGAAGCCTCCACCTTTGGTACTCCCAGGTGCCAAACCCGTCTGGCAGTGAGCACTCTCTCCCCTCAGTCCCCAGCACTGCTCTTACCTTCAATAGCCAGCATTGCTCTTAGCTCCCGGTTCAGCAGCTCGTAGCGCCTTTCTAGGTCATGTTCTTTTTCCCTAGGCAAGTTGCAAATGTTCATCAATATGTTAATTACTAAATCATTAAACACTTAAAAGCACCTTTAAATTACATTGATTTTAGGACTCGCAACTGACTTTTCTCTTTAACTTTAAGCTACTCCAAACAAATGATACACAAACTTAAAACCTGGCTCAGGTTTTCAGGTATTCAGTAACAGGGCCCTTTCATTTCATGTAAGGTAGGCTTTAATTCTGTCAGTTTAACTCCACTGCACTACAGGATGCAATTATTTCATATTCATCTCTGGAGCAGCTGTCGTGGAATGTCCAAAGAATAAAATATTCCCCTAGATCTAATGAGCAAATTCCAGCATCAACGTATTCACTGAGATACTGTGACACTGGAAGTACTATTCTATATACATTCTGCCCTAATCAACAATAAAAAATAGACAAGGGATTAGAAAGCTTAATATTTTGCAGGTAAAATCCTCTGTCAAGTTCAGACCCAGCAGGAGATAGGTGAGCAGAGGCTCTTCCCAGGGAAGTATGCAGGCATCTACACTAGGTGGCATTACGGAAAGAAATATCATCAAACTGAAAGAAGCTGGAAGAGAAGCACTCGGGGCAGAATGTCTCTAAAAACGAGCAGCACCTTCTCCCTTCCTCAACATTGCCAGTGAGAAAAGGTTCATTTGTCCTTACTTTGCAGTATCAGTTGTATCACTGCACTGTGACTGATTTACTGACATCCCCTCAGCAGTCTGGTGCTGCTGAACTAGAGATGGGACTGAGGATTTTCTACAAAGCAGGTAGTAACTCGAATTTGGCTCTCTCTCTGAATAGACTTCATCTGTCTCATCTGAAGCACAATCCAAATCTATCTGTGCATTTCTGAAATGTAATTTTATTCTGCTGTTGGACCTTTGAAAATGTAACAGTGCTTAATATTTCTTTAATTTCTTTTTTCACAGCTCTGGTTAATCTTGTGTCATTGCACGCTTCTCATTTTCAAGTCTGAAATATGAGAAAAACAAGTTACTTGATGTGTAACACATCCACACTACTCATTTTTGAGGGGTTATTTTTGAAGCCTAACAGGAAGAGAGTAAAAAAAGTTTTGCATCTATCTGAAGGATAAATTACCCTTTTGTAAATACTTATGTTCATCTGAACTTACAGAAGAGAAAGCTGGTTCATTCGTCTTATTAAGGCATTCTTCTTATTAACCAGCATGAACCACTCCTGCATCATAGCTTCTTCTTCTTCTGTGTTTCTTCCTGCAAATCAAGAGAATTTCATTACTGATGTGGCATTTCACAAATTGAGGTACATATTTTCACTTCAGGTTTTGGAGTATCAGTTGCCAGTATCACTGAGCATGACAAGGCATATTCTGAAATGGTAAAAATATCATATCGCTGCAAGTCCTGCCTGCTTTATAAATAAATCTTTGAAAGTAGCCATTCTCCAGGATACATTTTAGTGTTCTTTATCATGCTGATACCTTTTAAAAGGACCGTGTATTTTAAATTCTCCCAAAGGAACTGTGTAATTGCAATACTTCCAGTGAAAAAACCCTTACTGCTAAAAGATGTATGGTCATCACCAAACACAAAAACAATCCCTGTGGGCAAGATCCACTGCACCCATGCAAACCCAGCACAGTCAGGATGGTGTGGCAGGGATCAAAGTAGCTGCAGAGGAGATGCTAATCCTGAACTCTTGGCCAAGGTGGGGGCACCTGCTCAGCTTCTGTGTTCAGGGCCACTCTTCCAGATGAGCTGGAATGAGCTGCTCCTCTCCTCAATCTGCAACCAAAGGCAGCATCTGCACAAATACAAATAATCTTGGGATCCAGGTACCCAAGGATGCCATGTGTGTGTGCATGGACTAGCACCTCTTCCCCTCGCCCCCATCCATCCCAGGCAGGATCAGGATCAGGACCAGGACTCTCCATAGCCTACCTGTAGGCAGTGCTAAGCTCTACCAGACTCTCTAAGACTCTGTGACCCCTGCACCATGAGTGAAAGGCAGATGAGTGTCCAGAAGGCTCCTGACTCTGCTTTCCATGTAGCAGGGCTGCTGAGCCAAAATCCACTCTGAGTTCAGGGACTAGAAGAAAGTCCTTTGTGGAGGCTGTGTTTCTGTGGAAACCTGCCATTCTCATCCCTCAAGCCGAGCTGAAGAACAAAGGCTATATGGTCTTCATTGAATTATGAAACTCGCACATTTCATAGGGTTAAAATTAGTCTAGGGATAAACCTGGAATAGTGGCAAAGGAGCATGAGCTGGGTCTTGTGAGTTTGTTTCCTAGCTTTGGTAGTGTTTCATTGGGAGAGTGTGGGTAGATTTCTGAGTTTAAGCACCTTGTGTGCAATATGGGAATAACCACCTGTGCTGATCCTGCAAGGGTGCTAAAAGTTAATTCTTCAATGTCCGTAAAGGACTTTGAAATCCCTGATGCAAAGTGCTGCACGCTCGGGGATGCTACCTTACTGACTCAAACCATAGGATCCCTAGTTGCAGAGAAACCACTTCTAGCACCTGGAGTTGGAAAAACACCAGAAAAATATTGTTTTGCCCTAAACCAAAGCATTCGGTTTCTGGATGGGAATGTTTCAGATGCTTGCCATGTGCATGTCCACACTCCAATGCCACAGCAATGTGCAAGCCCAGACCTACGTGGAGAATCACACCCTCACCACGCTTTGAGCCTCCTGCCTGCAAGGGAAGGTTTCCAGCCTTCTCCAAACTCTTTGATTCCCCCTGCCATGGCCTTTGGGCTTGAGGCATCCACCCAAAGGCAGGAAAAGAGGATGAACAGGGAAGTGGGTCAGCTTGGGGTGGAACTGGTGGACACACACAGTAAGAAAAAGTTATATTTGGCATGCTCTTCTTTCTGATAGGAGACATCCACCCATATCCACTTATCCTCCTGGAAAGTGCCTGCTCAATGAAACTTCCTGGAAGGGAGCTTTTAGGGCCAAAATTTGCTAGCAGTGAGACAGGAAGGGCAGAGCATCCCAAAGTGTGGATGGACCCACAGTGCTTTTCCAAGCAAAAGCAGCAGGGTCCAGCTCCTGGGGCAATGGAGCCATGAAAGAAGAAATTTGACATGCAGAAATGCTCTCCCCCAAGACACCTCCACTTCAGGTTTTGTGCATAAAATATCACACCATGGCATTTACAACAATACTGAGGAGTTCAGTGCACTTTGCTGGCAAGTTACAGGTCAAAGGCCTTGCTGCTGTACTGGTCCATCTAACAGGGTCTGCTTTTAGAAGTAGATGATAATCAGTATTAGCAACTTTTTGTTGAAAAGCACCAAGTAGTTGAAACTTATTTAGGGGAGAGGTCAAGAAGAAGGGGATAGACTGCCTTTTTTTTTTTTTTTAAATCCTTGCAAAATGACCAGTCTATTCTGTAATGCATGAGATTTTTTACTAGCAATGTGGCAAAGTTCTCACCACCAGACATCCGTAGCTAGAGTAACATTTCAAACAATTTGTTAGTTTTGGGGTGAACTGGGATGTCTGGCTGAAAGATTATAAACACAAGCCCTTGCTGTATTTAATTTTGCAAGCCTTCAGAAGGAAATGGGAAAGATAAATGTCTCCAAAGTGTTTGGCTCAATGGTGGATCTGACTTCACTGACTTTCATACCATGCAATTTCAGGTTAAGAACATAAACTTAAGATATAATCTTCTTTCTATTAATGCATTCTTCCTAAATACAGTTAGTTGCAACATGTAATGAGAAAAGATCTGGGTAAAGCTTGGAGCTGTCATGTCAGATCTGCACAGGTGCCTATTTTAATATATCCATGCTGACACCAAAGCACATGCAATATCCATAGAATAGGCTGGTTTAAAAGTGAATTAACAAAGTCTTGATTGTTTTTACAGAATTTTAAATCTGTTTTTGTATTCGCTTTGGACCCATGTGATGCCCTGACACCAGTCATGTGATATCGGCTGCGATAGGCACAAATCCCCGGGCAGCAACAAAAGAAGAAAGAGCAAAAAAGAAAAAGCTGAGAAAAAGCTTGCAATTTGGAAAAAGGCCAATTTTACCCCGGTGAAGGCCTTTTTGATCAGTGAAATGACACATGTGTGCAATATTAATAGTAGTCGATGCTGATATTTTATTTGTTGACCGTCAGCTTTTAAATTCTTGTGCATGGAGCTGAAACAAATTCTTCCCAGGCAAGCAAAATAAAAATGAACTCCCATATATAAGAAATTTAAATAACTCTTTGGCAAATACACCAGCATTAGAGCATTACTTCATTTTTTTTACTTGGTGAAAGGATGCACATGAAACACTTTCAACAAAGAAAAACTGAGTGTTCTAACTGCAGCGATACTGCAAGCTAAACTCACATTTACAATTTCTAAATAAAAAATTTAGAAAAAGCCTTTCTTCAACATGGTTTCACTCTGTAAATCCCAAGCTGCTGCTGGGGTGGTTGTTGTTTCCACTTTCCAACTGTAAAACAAGTATTTAATTGACTTGCTACAAATGCTTGAAAATTTAAATTTGGAAAGTATCTGTGTTGTTCTTGGGGGAAAAATCCCCAAAAAACTGTACAGATTATTTAAATGAAGCAAAAAACCCATGCCTGAGAACAAATCGATCTCACACATGCAAACCCCTTATCTAAGCCAGTACAAGATGCTGAAAATCTATAAATAGCCCACAGATCTTAAACTTAAATTTTTACCATAATACATGCATTACACTATTGTTTTAGATAAACAACAACAACAAAACCCTTTTAAAGCTAGTAAGTTGGACCATTACAAATTAATCCTGACTTTAATAACTGGTTAAAGACCCCTTCAGCTTTATAAGTAACAAAAAATATTAAAGCCTGTGATCACAGCGAGCTTTTCTCATTTCTCCTCTAACCATTTGTTATTTAATCCAATACTAGTAATCCAATTTGTCCATCAGACTCTTAAAGGGCAGAATGCAACTTCTCCAGCTTAGACACTTTTCAAAGTACAATATATTTTTCAAATGAATGCTGGATGTTTCATTTTTTCCCCAACTGTTCCTAGCTCTAATGTATGAGGAAAAAAAGAACAAGATGAACATTGTTCGTACTGATTAAGTAAGAGCTCATTAAAGAGCTGTCAGTGCTGTACTTTGAATATGCATGAAGCATATAATCAGATCTAGTACCGTCACTAGAGGAGAATACGGTAAGTACAAAGGATTGATTTAATTACTTAGAGTGGGCTGTGGTGGTAAAGCAGTCTTGTTAGCGCAGAAAGAAAAGGAGGTTGTATTCTGGCACGGTTAGGGGAAAAAGGCAGTTTTAGCTTCTGCCACAATACCTAATCTCAGGATAAAGCACTTTACATTGTAGCTTAAAATGAAGACTGCCAGTTTTCTAAAAAGACCAGAATTCATCTTATCTTGTTTAACCTCATCTGGTTAACTATCTAGCAGAACATATTTATTCTCTTTAACACGTAATTATGCTTATACCTTTTTAGCCTATAGTTCAATAATGACTTCTGAAAACAGTCTTCAAATAAGAGCGGGTAGCGCTGCAAACATCATATGCATGCAAACTGCTCGGTAAGAGATTTGAAAAATGCAGCACCAGAAACTCAGATGAAACAGTGAGTACACGCGCCTTTATGTGAAAAGTCAATACAGTTTTTAATGTCGGACTTTAACCTGAGGAGACTTCTGGCAGGGTTTCTCTCATTTATTTTCTTTTTCCCTCTCTTCCTTTCTGCCCTTCCCCCCCCTCCCCCCCCCTGCTCCTTTCTCTTTTTTCTTTTTTTTTTTTTTTTTAATTAATTCATTCTTGTTTTATTCTTCCTCTAGGAATCCAAGAGAATTCTCTCACATCAACTCCCAGTGCCATTTTCTAATTTCATTGTCTGGCTTGAGTGGTGAAGGATGCGTGCTCTATTCTTCTCTTCACTTGACATCTACCAGAACCCTCCTCAATGATTAGGAATGAGCCCAACACCAAGCCTCAAATAGCACAAGACATTAAATTCTGCCCTCAGATATGAGAAACTCCTACTGGCTTCTGAGTTGCGATTCCAAGCTGTAATAGCTCATGCTCAGCATTCAATAGAGGCTGCAGCATAAAGTTTGGTAATTTTGTCCCTTACTGGAACAAATTTTAGTGGTAGCCAAAGTACTGATAGCAAGAGATTTAATGATAGCCAAGGAAAAAAAAAAAAAAAAAAAAAAAAAAAAAACCAAACCCACAAAACCCCTNAGCAAACCACAACCCGAAATCCCTTTCCCTTCTCCTGTGCCTCATCACACATATTTTTGATTGTGATTTGAAATCAGCTTGAGTCAATTTTCTTCTACAATACTCAAGAAGCACGGTAACAAACACATTACCACTTTCTGAGAACAATATAAGCACTAAGTTATTTTAATGTTGTACAGCTTCCTGGCAGTCTTTTACAAACACATCTTCCTTCATATTCTTCTGGATTTACAAATGGATTTTTGTTTACACTGTAAGCTAATTATTTCTTAAATTATTTAAATAAGAAGCATCCTGACAAATGTCTCTTCTGAATCAATTTGAAAGAACAATTTTTTTTCCTTTCCTGCTGAAAGTACTTTCAAACTCAGCCAACTACCAGTGCATGTATGTACCATTAGACCCATTATTTTTAAGCCGTTTGGGCAGCTAGACATTAGATAAACCCAATATGGATTAACATAGTAAACCTGTACATTGCTAAGAAAACAGAGAAGAAAGTGCTACAAAACACTGAGAATACCACTTAAAAGGAAGAAAAAGCAACAACATGCAGGGACAAGATTAGTTTACAGTGTAAATGGATGAATACAGTAACTCCTCTACACTTTATACCATCGTAAATCTGTCAAGATAAGACAATAGATTAATATATTTTTAAAAATCCTTACATGTAAATGTATTTAGCTGTTGTGCAAAAATGAATTACAAGCTGTAGAGGATAAATAATAAAGGGTTTACATCAGCATCCCAAACCAGCCCATTCAGTCTGGCAAGAAATAACAGGTTTACAGAAATCACTCTGTATGCCGTCTTAAGCAGCAATTGGTTTTAAATTTTATTTGCACTGTGTGTAGTGTGTGTGCCATGGTGTCATGGTTGAACACAGAAACCTTCCCATGTCTCCCCATTTACCTCAACAGAACTACATGAAAAACAACCTACTTAAGACAGAGCCCATTCTTCATCCATTTGCTGATGTTTACACAGTTTTAAAACAGAATAGAGGAAGCTTTCTTCACTCAACACACTTGGGTGAAGAGGCCAGCAGGAGAATGCCAGTGCATGGGAACTAGAGCGGGGCAAATAACAAAAACTGGCCGACTTCGCTCTGCTCCTCTTTCTTGGCTATTTTGTAGTTGACAGAAGCTTGGTGACTACTGAGAGCCGTTCAAATGCCAGTGAATTCCATAAATTTAACAGGAAGGTCTTTTGAAAACATACCCCACTGTCTTTATTTGTCTGCCTGACAAAAAATAGTTGCATTTACCCAATCATAGGAACGAGTTTTTACAAGTTTCTGTATTAGGAGCAAGTGGACAGATTGGCTTGTCTACCTGAAGGAGAACATGAATGGCAAATAAAGAATAGTTCTAGGATGTGTCTCATCTTGTCTCTTAAGATCCTGGGGAAATTCACTGAAATTGAAGGTGGTGTATTTAAAACCGATAAAAAGAATGATCTTTCCTCAAAGCCTCATCATTTACCTAGAACTCGTTGCCACGAGGCAATGTTGAAACTAAGAGCTCAGCAAGAATTAAAACCAGGTTGAATGTTGAATATAGAAAGGCAAAGCTGCAGCAATAAATATTCAAATAAACAAACTAAAAACCACGGGAAGTAGGAACTGGATCCTCCTGCTTTAGGACACAAGCTAACCTTTAATTTTTAGAGGTTAAACTAAATGTTCCCTGGGGCCAGGTTAGCCTGTGACTGGTCCCTGTACAGATTCTTGCCCCTGCCTGGGTTCAACCTGTACCTGTCCCACTGCAGTAGAGTGCTCTGGACCAGAGTGTGGAGCTGATCTGCTGTGGCCATTACAGTGTTACTGAAAGGGAACACGGGTAGGGACGAGAAACAGCGCTGGATGTTTTAGCTGACCAACCTCACATTGCTAACAAAGGCTAGTGGAAGGTCTCAAATGCTTCCAAGTCAGCAGCAGACTTCCCACTGATTTTAATAATCTCTCATCTTGCTCACTGTGAACAGCTTATGCACAGATGAGCTCTTGTTTTTAATGTGAGTTACTGAATTTAACAAATACTTAAGCAGAAAAGCCTATATTCACAATACATATTTTTTTTGCAAAGGAGAGTTACATGAGACCTACTGCAAAATGCCTCTGACACAACTGAAAGCTACAGTGAAAACTTTTAAATGACCAGTGGTCCACAATTTTTCACTGAGTGAAACTCAGGCATCCCAAAAGAGACATATTTTTTTGAAAAATCACCCTCCTCTGCTTTCAGAAGGCTACCTTTGGTAGAAAACCTCAGAATTTTGGATGAAACATTTTTTCCAAGTAATCACTGTCAAAACAGAACCCACAACAGACACCTCACAGCATGAATGGATGCGCTGCTCCACCTTGAGCTTCAGGCCTCCCATTTGAGATTACCACGCCCAGCTTCCTTCCAGAATACTTCCTCTTTTCAGAGCAGGAGGACCGCCTCAGTTATTAAAAACCACTGAAAATTAACAAGAAGAGCCAGCAACAGATAAGCAGGTGAAACTGTTGTTTAGATGACACTGCAGAAGTGGTAGCTAGCAGATGAAACTGTAGCACAAGTTTTTGAGTCCGAGCTGGATGGGAAAATGCCTAAGAACATTAGAAAGGCAAATTCATGGCCACTAACTTGCTGTCTGAGAGCAGCTGAGAAGGAGACATTGATGCCCACACAATGGAGTCTCATAAAGGTAGGAATCGACTGCCAAGAATCTGCCAGGCAGAGTTGCATTGCAGTGCATTGTCTGACTCTATTTCAGTCCCCAAAAGTACTGTAACCCTAATGAAATGGAGCTGCCACCAAAAAAAATGCCTTTATCACAAGCACACATCAAATTAGTTTAATATCAAGCAGGAAACTTATAATTTCTTCGGTTTCTGAAACATTAAAAAATCAGAGAGGCTATTTAAAATTTTGAGAGCTGTGTAAACAGAAGGTCAGGGTTCTGACCACATCTAGGTGCATATGGGGATTTATTTACCTGCAGTGGGACTGACTCACAGGAAGACAAACATTTGTGGCCTGCAATCTGGGCAGCCTAAAATTATCACAGGACTGAAACTTCCACAAAAGACAAATTGTGGAAGATAAAACCTGAAAGACCACTGATTTTCTCTACATGACGAGTCAACACAGCACCCAGTAGAAAATAACAGAAAATCAACCAAAACAGAATGCCTGGGCTGGATAAAGATTATGAATATATTTTAAATATGGGACCATCAATCCAGACCAAGAAACTTTGTGCCCAAAAATTCAGACAACAAGAGGTGAGATTCAACTGAAACACCTGCAGATTCCTGTAAGAAAGTGACACCTCGAGGACAAGCGCCTGCAGGGAATCCTAGCACTGAGCAAAACCAACACTTGTGCTTTATCACCCTCTGGTATTCTTGGCACCCAGTTTTTCTCACATAGCACACTTTCAGAAGAAATTTCAGCACAAGAAAACATGCACTATTAACTGATACACTCAAACTTCTGAAACAATGGAAAAAGTAGTAGATCATGCTTGTAAATCCACCAAGAAAGGGATGATGGTATGGCAGGTGAATTATTTCTTTGCAGATCTACAAGTGGAGTTGGATGCTTTGTTATGAGTGATAGTACTTTCTCTATGGCTTGTAACTACTCCTTAGAACAGTTTACTACCTGTTTATGTGGCAAGTGGTGGCTAGGTGAGATGCTGAATTGAGAGGCCATTTACCTAAAAGTCATTGGTGTGTGCTCCACTAGGAAGCATATTATACCATTTTTACCAAATATTGCCTTAGTTCCTTCAGAAGATAGTCTCCTGAGCTGGAAAAGGATGGTAGACATTATCAGGTTACTTCTTTGATAGACAGGGCTGAATTTAACACAAGCAACTGCCTGAAGTGAGATGATGGTTGGCAATGAATGTGACCTTGTATCCGTGTTAATGAAAATGTGTACGCTCACTGGGAGTTGGCAGATTTGTACTTCTGGGATCCAAAGCTTCCCAGGGCTAACCGGGTGAGCTCAGCTAGGCTGAGGTGTCCCAAGGCCCCACAGCTTTTGGTTTTGACAGAAAAGGTGGTTTTGGTGGTAAATAGGAGAAAACCAAGAAAAAATAACAGTGGTCTCAGCAGACTGCAGTGGCACTGTGGGCCAGGAGCCTCGGGGTCACCAAAGGGCCTTTCTCCTCACGTTCCCTTTGCAGCAGACACTGACTGTAGAGAAAGCTAACTCCAGGCAGAAAGCCAAACACTATGCCTACCACATGAAAGAGCACTTATACTGCAACACCACAAAGAAAGATGGAAAACAGTTAAAAGAAGCAAGTGTCTGTTGGGTCTTGTAAGACTTTTGGAAGGCTTGCAAGTTTATTCATAGTGCCGAGGGCTCTCCCAGAGTAGTCTCCTGCTATGCGGGTAGTGCTCTACTTGGACTCTCTTCTTCAAGCTGGCTGCAACCTGTTGACAGGTTCTTTGAAGGCAGTGATGAGGCTACAAAAGCCAGGGAGGTGCATGGAGAGGAGGTTGACTTACTGCTCAGTCCCTCCAGCCAATGGGATTCTGTGCTACTTTGAGAAGAAAACAAATATGGTCACTGCTGCTGCTGAGCTGCTTTAATGATTTAATGAATTAGGCCTGGGAAGGCTGAACACGTACACTGCCCACGTTTGGAAAGGTCACCGCCTGTGAACTTTTGCCTACCAATGCATGGACCTCAGACTGAAGAGGTGTGGTGAATTAGAGACAAACTCTGAGGTTTGTTTTGCAGAAACTTCTCAGCTGTAGAAACACTGGGTAATTGGAAAAGTATGGCCAGACCGTCTTCCTTTACCAAAAGCAAGTCTGTTTTGCAGGAACTGTTAATAGGAAGAGATGGATGGATATTGGAAAGACTTTTCCAGTAAGAGACTGTGGAGGCAACATGACAGAAGGGAAACTGTAGAGAGGCTGACAAACCTCAAGAACTCAAGATGTTCTCAATCGCTCATAAAATGCATGATTCTGGCAACTACAAAATGCATACTTGAGCAGAAATTTGTGTATGCATTTGTGATCTGAGCCCTGAAGACTCCAGACAGAAAATCAGCTCACCGGTGTGCCAGTTTCTTTGCGTTAACAAACTCTCATGAATGACTTTGCACTGTGTGTTTTAGCAGGCATCTCTACAGAGCTCTGCGGGCCCCAGGTCACCCAAGTCACACTTGGATGCAACAGAGAAGCACAGTCACCATATTGTGAATGAGACCTCGATCATAGTGTCATTGCACTTCTTTCACCCGGGGTTTTGGTAGTTGTCAAAGCTCCCATTACCACAACCCTGGCAGCAAGTTAATGTTTCTGCACAATGGAGAGAGACACATCTCAACAAATGCTTTAGAATATCACTTTGCTTTCAAAAGGAGCACCAACTACCAAGGCCTAGTTTTGTGAACCAGGTTAGAGTAAAAATCTTTTGCTCATGTCAAAAATCTTTCCTTCCACCCAACACAAACTGCTATCAGTAACGTCTTTCCAGCCTCGTAATTGTTAGGTATTTCCAATAGAGAAGGTTCACAAACCAGCACCAGCAGGGACCCAAGCCAGTATCACATATGTATCATTCACATATCTAGAATTTCTTTGAAATGCTTTCGCTCACTTCTTAAGCTAAATGTAAAAAGATAAGCATCAAAAATGTTGTTTTCAGTGATACTTTTACATTTTCTATTGTGCCAAGAAGGCTGTTGTTATACTGTCCTTCCTCTTGCTCTGCTTTGGGATGTGCATCTTTGTCTTTCACAACCTGGCTGGTCAACTCATTACCATCTTGTGGTTTGGCAAGTTCTCGGTTCACCTGAGATTAATCATGCTGACTCAAGCACAGCAACAGTGCAGGAAATCAAGGCTGACAAACTGCTATAAAACTTACGGTGTTTACTCATTTATGGAAGATATGAAATATATGAAAAGACCATGCTTTTTTTTTTCTCCTTATGTAAAGGCCAGATATTTTTCATACTGTCTGCTTGCAAGCTTGAAGAGGTAGCAAAACCAATTTTTAAATTCATCTCTCAGGCAAAACTGAACACTCATCATTTTCCTCCCCAAGCCTTGACACTGGTGAATACAAATCTGCATTTACTTTTGGGAATTCCAAAGAGAATTGTGAGTTCAATTGTTTTTGAAAGACAAAATTTGGCTTAGGGAATAGGATGCCTCCTCCCAGCTCACCCCTCCCTACCCTAGCATGGATTTCTCTTGCAGACTGGGCGACTCCAGTAAGAAGCATTCAAGATGGTATAATACAGGCTGGTAAATACAGCTTGATAATCAGGGTTGTGAAGCGGCAGAACATATAAGGGATTTATTTTTGATAGTGAATCTATACACATATACATCATCAAGCCCCCCATTGAGAAGCAGACCACTCCAAGTGATTAATACAGCTAAAGGAGGCAAATAAGAGATCAATGACAAAAATCACCTGGTAAAAAAAAAAAAGTAAAAGGTATTGCATTAAAAGGGCTTTTACTTTGCATGCAAAACAATATCAAGAAACCTGTATTTTAGCACTTGTGCTCAACAAGCACTCTAAAGTATGACAGGATGAGAACAGAAACCCATCCTTTCTAATAATCTTGTGACAAAAGCTAAAAGACATCATCCTATTAACTAGTGATCTCAACTGCTAATGCGGAGTACTTCCTGGTGTCTTTTATGTAGAATGCCGCTATTAAAAAACCACTAAACGTTCACTGTGAACAACACAGAATCATTCATCTTTTATCAGCATCTCTTGTTAGAGGAGTATGAGAGGGGCTGAAGGTGTCATTGATATTATAGAGCGGAAATTAATCAGAAATTTTTCTCATATTTTCCTCATCACACTCATTTACTTTTGTACAAATTTCCCCCTGCTAAAAAGTTCATACCCAGCCCCCTGTTGTACGCTTTTAAGTTGAGAATATTCAACGAGTGCGTCAACTGAAAGGCACCAGGTCCCAACACAAAAAGCATTCGAAATTCTCATTTAGTTGTCTTTATTTTGCTAGCGCCATGTGGTCCTTGAAGATGTAGAAAACACGGGAAGCCGAGTAAAGATCAGAGCAAGCTCATTAGCATTCTGACAAAATTGGAGTGGTGGAGATGTATAGTTTGCCTAGTTTGTCGTTTTGAAAGCTACCGGTGGTAAGCTTTCTATTTCATTGTGCTTTTGTCTTTTTTTGGGGTTTTCAACGCAGCGGGGTGGTTGTTAGCCTAGGTTTTCACAGTGCATTGTGGGAACCTTGCCTCACATTCAGCCTATATAGTATCATTGGAGTTCAAGTAAAAAAAAAAAAGTAATTTTTTCCCCTATTTATTTCATAATCACCTATGCTAATGCATAATTGTCATCCGACTGTCAAAGCCCATCCTGCCCGATACCTGGTTTATAAAGTTAAAGAGCCCCAAAGCCCCAAAATAAAGTCTGAGCTGTATTTAAAAATAAAACCTTTTAAACATGCTCCTAGTTTTCTTCAAAAGACAAGATAAGAAGAAATTAATTTAAATTCCACTGTTTACAATAAACTAGAAATGAATTTGAGACAGATCCAGTTGATTAGAATTC
>WEKY01051470.1:4965-15569 GCA_013390045.1 Picathartes gymnocephalus
TGCAGTTTCACTGGAAGCAATATTCAGCATTAAACCATGGCAGTAACTATAAAGGAAGGCAGTATGAAACTTTTGCAGCTCAAATCCAAATGCTTTCAAATTCAAGCATAGTAAGACTTTACTCCATAGGAATTTTAGCTGCAACTTCAGTTAGTCTAATAAATTTGTAAACAAAAGAGCAAAAACTAGCTCTTCATACATAGCAAATTCCTAGGTCACCTGCTTTCCCTCTCCAAAACAGAAGAGTAAGCTCGTAACTTTTTTTTAAATTAACATAACCTCCCTTTTCCTTTTATTTCTGCTTAGTTCCTAGAAAAACCTACTACATATAGAGGAAGTCAGTATAATTATCTCCAGCATTATCTCCATTGTGCAACGGGAAAGAAAGGATTTGAGGGAAACCAGTTTGTCCTAGGTCACCTAGTGCTACAGGCCAAAGTGTTAAGCCCAAAAAGCTGTGCTCTGGTTATCACTGCATACTTGTCCCAGTGAAACTGCACATCTGACCACACCAACACTGTGCTATAAATATTTCTTTTTAATAAACACCAGACACTTGCTAAATGGAGGTTCACAGGAACGTGTGAAAAGGCAGAACTGAAGAGTGGTTTTCAAAACCAGGAAGAGATGTGAAATTAGATCCTGGGACAGCTAGTTTGAGTGCCAAAACAACAGGAGAAACAGCCTATCTGAAGTTGAGGATATATTTGAAATACTTAGCTCATTAGAAACTCACAAGAAAAAGGCTGTGGCATACAAGACTTCTTTCAGTGAAGCTCTGAATCACTACCAGGTGATATTTACCACATGGTCAGTCACATTCCTCTTGCTAATTAAGATTTCAACTACACTTGAGAAAGCAAAGAGCATTTTAGCAACACTTTTTTATGTTGTTATTCTTCATGCATTAAGATGCTGGCTTACATATCAGGAGACTACAAAGACAGACATCAGAAATAATCAAGGTGACCTGCAAATAATATATGCCCACAGCCTTCCATTTAATCATTATCTCAAACATCTGAGCAATGTTCTTACAGATACTTATTACCTCACTTCAGATTTTCCAGGTTAAGAGACACTTCTACAACTCTGACAGGTCCATCACTCTCGGAAGAGGAGACAACACACACCTGATGATCAGTCACTTCCATCCTTTGGGAAGGGTGCAGATCTGAGCCATCGCACCTTCGCAAAGGCACCCTCCACCCAAACAGTCCCCAGCTCCACAGTAAACACGTACGTTCAGTTACATTTGAAGTAATATAAAACCTGGGGTTTAATGAGGAATAATCATCAATACTAGTTAAGATAAAAGTTTTCTCCACAGTTCCCAGATTACCAACAAGGGTGGTACATATTGAGAAATGAGAGGCTCCAGAGACCCTGAAAGGCTCAGCACTTCACTAGACTCACAAAGACACCAAAAGGTTTGCCAAGTAGGCATCCGGAACAGATGTGCCACAGCTGTGGTACAAGTACACAAGTAAGACTAAGCACTTATTTCAGCAGCTTACATTACAACTAGAATTTTGTTCAAGTTCCCTTGACTCAGCTGATCTTTGTGTGGATTGTAAACAACACTGCTTGTAGTTTTTCAAAAGCCAAATGCCCAAGAACAGATTGAAGGGGAGGTTCTAAGAACCAGATCAAGAGTGTAAGAGATGTTTTTCAGACTCATTTAAGAATTACTATAGCTAACCACTCAAGTCATAGCTTCACACATTGCAAAATCTGTAGCTCACAAACAGCATTTTAACAGCATCGGGAAAACCATCATTTTTAACAGCTGTCAGTTACCCAAGGCAGAAATACCATGTCAACATTAAAGGGAAATTAATTCTCTTTAATCTAAAATGCAGATGCTGTAAACAAGCTTTGCTTTACATTAATTAGCCTTTCGATAGGGACAGCACTTCCTCTTGTAATACCCAAACACACGTGCATAGTGCTTTGACAGAACAAGCCTTTGCTGCAGTGAGGTCCAAGCAGAGTGACAGCAGGAGATAAGAAATAAAAGCAAATATATGCATTGAATGCTGAGACTTATTTTAGCACAACAGATCCTACAGTCATCCAAAAGCTACTCTAATTGATATTAGAATAATCTCTGCATCTACGCACTTTGGTAAGCAGCCTTAAGAAGTCTAGTAACAGCAATTAGCAATCTAAGTCATGAGCCGCACAGTGGCAGGTAAGAAAAACTTCAGCAAAAACCAATTTTTTTTAATCCCTCCAAACTCACGCCAGAGAGTAGTAGATTATGTAAGGTAAGACTAGAAAGGAAAAGGAAAGTGGCTCAAGCATGGGCTGTTGCAAGTTGCACTTGCATCGCTTTTTGCCATAGCCTTTCATGAAATGGAAAAAGTGTATTTAATCTGTTCTGTCACACAGCTTCTGGTGTGCCTCTCCCTAAGCAACTAAGCTGCTCATTTTGTGCCATCACTAATAGTTTCTTCAATTACTAAGTCAGCTGTGGTATGTACAGATACCCTAAACGTTTACATGGTGTTGGTTTCCAAAATCAGTGTCCCATTTACTGGGCATAACACTCACAGTTTTATCATAACATCAAAACCCAGAGACTTCTCCATAGTATCATAAAAAATTAGGTCAGCATTATAGCTAATAAGCACTCTTCTTTCCCTTTGCTCTGCTTTTTTTGCAGACATGCATTTATGTGGCCACACAGTAGCCACACAGTAACTGCATCAGTGAACTGATATTTTCTTCCTAGAAAAAAGATAAATCAAAAATGTAATCTATATAGTTCCCCAAGCTGAAGAAAACATCCTCTGTAAATTTGAGACAGAGCTAGTGAAAGAATAAGGAGCTGGTTCTGCTTTCCACAGTTGCTCCAGCCAAGCTTATGTCTGAAATTATGGCTTTAGAAATCAATTTTGCCAGAGCAGATCTAAAAAAACCTCCCAAACTAACAACACAAGATCGCAAGCATGCAATTTTACAAATTGCACACAAGCAGCATACGCTCCCCTCACATTCTGTGGGACGTTTAATCATTGGTGATTAACAACTCCAACACTTAACTTTTTTTTTTTTACTTAAGAGTACTTCGGAGTATTTGGCCAATGTTGAACAGCCTGTCAATAGTAGGAGCAGAACAGATTTGAAAGCTAAAGGTGGTATTACCTATGACTTGGGGGAAAAAAAAAAGCAGTCCTCACACTGATTTTGGAAATGTTCTGAAGTTATCTGCTCTCAGTATTTTTTAAATCCAAATTACATACTTTCATGAATTTAAGTCAGGAATCCTATACTGGATTTTAAAAGCAGCTCTCAATTTTAAAAGCAAAACTTCTACTCCCTCAGAATATCTTCTGTTATTTAATTTATTCAGCTGCCATCCAGAAGCAGCCACTCCCTACCTTGCAGCAAAACAGAGTTAAGCCAGCAACACAAGTTTTAAACTTTCAGAACTGCTGTGACAGAGCTAAGCTTAGAATAGCTCTCATTCACGAGTTACACTGGTGGACAACAATAATATAAATGAACCCGTTAGAGCTTTGCTCAATTCAGCAAGAACACACTGCTGAATATACGACTCTTCTGCAGTGTACCCAGCAAATCCCTGTACCCTTCCTAGGGTACATCATCCAATTTCCCACTATAACTAGAAGACTCAGTCTTCCAGGGAGTTTTTTTCCCTGAAAAATTGTGCTTTTATATCCTAGTAACCTTAAAGTCTTTCTAAAATTGCCTTCACTAGAAGACCTTGATATTAAGTATTTTGCTGAAGAACAGCGATTGCTTGGGAAGTCATTTTAGCAGGCTTATTTAACATCAAGCACAAATTCACTGCAGAGTACGAAACTGCCCCTGCCTTTAATTGGCAAAAGATCCCTAACAATGAAGTGGTGTTGTTCTACCCAAACTTGAATTTACATTATTAAAATACATACTATCCAGCAAAATTAACTCATGGAGAAGCTTTATAAGAAACCACTATGTAAAATTGCTTCAGGGGATGTCCCAGTAAGCCCATGAAAACATGCAACCTTTACCCATTTCTTTAGCTTTTCATGGACCACTTGCTTCCCTACACAGAAGTTCCATAAACTAACTGAGGTCTCGGTCATTCTATATCATACGTGGTTCCAAGAACTGCTGAATTAAATACTGAAGGACAACTTTACATGTTCCGTATTTACTGTTCGATTAAGTACGCTTGAACATAAAACTCAAGCAACCAGCAAAACAAAAGGTAAAAGCCTCTCACAATGCTGTATTATACAGTTATAGTAATTCCTGTCCTAGTCTACTTGGAAAGCTAACCTAGCATAAAAGTTTCATGAAACAAAGAATTTCATCTTCTTTCTCAAAGGATGACTTTCTTTTCCTCTAAAGCAGTGCTAATAAAATACCTAAAATTCAAGAAAGGCAAAGGTAAATTACAAGGCTATGAAGTAACTTCTCAGAAGTACCAAGGAGAAAAGTTACTGAAGTTATGATACAAAAAGCTGGATGTAACTTCTGCACATCAGTGTCTCTGGTACTTAACCAATACAGTTACATGGGATATATACACACAAAGCTTTGTATCAAGCTTGGTATAAAAATAACAAAAAAACAAACAAAATACCCATGCTCCCCGCTCACCTCCAAAAAACCCAGAAAAGATGGTACTGTGAAACTAAGATGTCCTAGTCAATGTACTAAGACAAATCACACAACAGAAGGTTCATTTCAATGTTCAAATTATAAACTAGATACCCATTACCGTTAGAAGAACCTCTGGTTGTAGTTAAGAGTGGATTTCCCTATACTCCCCCTTCACCAAGTACTGCATCTAACCTTACCAACAGCCAAATATAGTATGCTGCCTACACCACAGTCTATGGTTTAGCAGCATGGTTTCTTCCTTTTTTTCAAAAAAGTTACATACCTACCTTTGGTGGTAACTAATGAGCGTTTAAGAGACATTTTAATACTTTATAGTTGCAGTTATCTTAAATAAGAAGAGTGTGTCTCTCCTTTTATACTATGATTTAGCAGTGCAGTGAGCAAGACCATGAATGACTCAAGTAAAACCTGTGCTGTGGAGTATCTAAATGAAACAGTTACTGAATCATGGAGCTTTCAAGTGGCCAAAAAGCCAGACAGAACGAAGAACCTCAGCACACACTGCCTGATGCTGAGCTCTTGGCCTTCAGTGCAGTTTTTCAAGCCAACCATTCCATTCGTCATGCACTTATAAAGCTAAAGATGAAGTGGCTGATATCTGCACTGCTGTATGAACCCAGAAACAAACTTGATTCTTCTATCCCTCCTCTCTGGTTAATACAATACCTACCCTCCCAGAAACATACCAAAACTGCCTATCTTCCTTCTCTCTTTAAAGACTAAAAATATTTTTTAAAAAATCATTTGCAAGCAACTTTTTAAAAAGTTATTCTTGTTTATTTTTCTAGTAGCAAATTACCCAGTGATTTCACACCAAGCCAGGTAATAACTCTTGTTTATTCAAGGTTCATCTCCAAGGTTTGTTTATATTGTTTTGCAACAGATCATGAAGGTCTATTTTATTTCTCTACAACTACCTCTCTTTTTCAGTATCGGTTCAGAGCCTGGAACTGCAAGCACTATTACCATATCATAATACCACACCATCAGGCTGGCTGGATATATTAATTAGTTGAGACAAAATAATAAATAATAAATGTTATTGACCATAGCACATTTGACCTGTATGCTCCACACAATTTAAAACTAGTAAGAAAAAAATCTCAATTATTTCATAAGAATTTAAAATCCAACTTTCATTTAAAAAGTTGAGCAATATTCAAATTTCTATGTTTATCACAACCTGCAAGACCTCTGAAATCACAAGAACATGAAGCTTTCAACTTTCTTAGAAGACATCACATGACACAGTAAGAACACCATGCAACCAGCTTTACTGAGGCAATCATAAAAATCACCCTTTTAGCTGAACATTGAAGCAATAACCATTCCCTACATCTACTGGTAGTCTGACAATTCTCTTCTTGGATAAGTATTTCCCAGCTTCCTAGGTGCATTGGTACTATCAGAACTAGTAGCCCTCAGCCGCACCAAAAATAAATTTGTTTTAGAAAAGATCCACATTAAGTTCAGTCATCTTAATACAAATTGTTAATCTTAATTAGGTCAGCTAGATTTAGGTAAGCAAAGTGTCTTGCCTAGACAAGGCAAATTATTTGTATAGCAATATAAATGAAGCCCCTTTACAGAAAGCCATCTTGTACCTAAGGTTACTAAGTCTGGGTTTCCCTAAGTACATCCTCTCTTCCATATGGTAAACTCCCTAGTGTTTACTAAGACAGACACCTATAAATTTAAAAGAGCAGAGATTCACTCTAGCCGGGGTGCCTTATATCCAGAATTTTTAAGGGACAGCACAGAAACAGGAAGCCCAGCACCCTGACAGAAATATGCAAGTCTTACTTAACACCATTCACAGCACTCTTTACAAGACAAGGTTACACCTATTCTTTGCTTTGATATACAGGCAACCTTTTCCACACATCTCTAAATTTAAGTTAGCTCAGAATCGGCCTTAAACGTAAACCTGGTGCACCCACTTAGCTTAGCATTGTTGCAAATTTCAGGGCACTTCCCAGATAGGGATACATGGTATTCCTAGATGAGGCAAAACACAAGTAGCAATTTCAGCTGCAGAGCCCAAGAGAAAAAAAACCACATTGAGAAAAAACTTATCTGTTCATACTGGAGTAGGATTCAAGGAGACAATTGAATCACAGCCTTCCAATACTTAAAGATAGCTTATAATAAAGATGGGGACAGACTTTTTAGCCTGGCTTGTTGCAATAGGACAAGGGAATAGATTTATACTAAAAAAAAAGTAGATTAAACCTTGATATAAGGATGAAATTCTTTTACAGTGACAGTGATAAAACACTGAGGAGGCTGCCCAGAGAGGTGGTGGATGCTCCACCCCTGGAAACATTCAGGATCAAACTGGACAGGGCTCTGAGCAACCTGATCTAGTTGAAGCTGTCCCTCTCACTGGAAAGGGGTTGACTAGGTGACCTTTATACACTCCTTCCAGCCCAAAACATGTTATGATTCTGTATTCCACATCTGATGTGCTCATGGCAGTTTCATGTGTGCACATTCCTGTGCTGTCCACAGCTACAACAGACCGGGAAGAAAATCTATCCACCAGATGGCATAGCTGGGAAGGTAGGAAGGAAAAAAATAAAAACATGAAGTACACACACTGAAGCAAAAATAAGACCATCTTTGTGTACTGTAACATAGCTAAGCCTGACCTGTGATTCTGAAAACCAGCACAAAAAGCAAACGCTCTTTAAATGAATTTGGTTTATTCACTTTCATGGTCACATATCACTCTAGAAGTTTTTTAGCACAGCTATGGAATTCTGTTTTTAAATACCTGCAAATCTTTGCAGATTCACTCATGGTAGACAGTAACTCTGACTCCAAGATAGCAAGGCACACATGTCACAGCACCAGCATCTCCCTCATTCTTCTAGTAAAGCCACACTAATGAGAATTTAAATCTCGCCGATGATGATAAAAGAAATCATTCCTATGTTCAGCCTTTATATATACACTTGAGTTTTTACTTTCCTACCGTTTCCAAACTGTAGTTATTTGTAAGATATCACTAACTAGTGGCCAAGTACAAGACACATTGCAAGAGAAATTCAAAATGAGATCTTACCATTCTTAAATTCACCACTTAACCAATGAGTAGAGGATAAGAGCTTGGTATATGCAAAAGAACGTGATAATTAAAAGCTAAATAATATGGAAATTAAAAGCTAATGTCCTAGAAGACTATTAACACGCATTACACCCTGGTTCAGGTGAGTCTTTATGAAAACTCTCCAAATTTAACTCAAGAGTTAATCGATCTGGCTTGCAGCATTCTGAAGATCTCCAAAGTAAGTATACATTCAAGATAAGCATGCAGGCACACTCCTTGAGGACTGGGAAGATGTTCTTAATTAATTCTCCCAAGCACCCCAGCTGTAGGCCACTTCATATTGTTATCTCAAAAAAAAAAAAAAATCCCAAAAAAACAAACACCAAAAGAACACAAACCACAATTAAACACAAAGAAAGTAAGCCAATCTAAGTAGGCAATTCCAATCAGAAGGCAAGTTAATGTGTCATATAACCCAGGAGCAACAAGGATAAAAACAGTTAGAATAACCTAATTGAAGTAGGAACAAGAACTCCTGACAGTTAATATCACAGCCTAGAAACAAGTGTGATCACCTCCCAGCAACCCAATGACAGCAGTGAAGTTTCCTATTGCTGTGGCTTTTAATATGTATTTGCTACCCTTGAAAAATTATGTGTAGCAGCCCCTGAGAGACAATTGTAGCCTATTATTCAAACTTAAAGCCAGACATTTCACTTAAAGCAACCAAAAAGACTAACTATATACTGCATGACAACACTTAATGAAAGTGTCTTTTTATTATTTCACTGTGCTTACACTTACACCACAAAGGCCATGTTTCCTTATCCTTTTAAGTCAAAGTTGAAGTGTGAGTAAGGGAGCCAAACAACTTGCTTTGAACAATTTAACTGGAGATAAGAGCCAACAGAAATTTTTCTGCGCAACCAGCGTGGGGAGGGATGCATACTCACTTTACCAGAACAGGTCAGCTAAGCAACAGCATGAGCTCCACAACGTGAGCTTCCAAATGTACAAAAACAAACAAACAAAAAAACTTCATTGTGGAACACTGCTGTTTGAACCACAGCTTAGAATGTTATATGCTAGCAGTGCAACAAATAAAAGATGTCAAAAAAAGCGCAAAAATAATCCACACACAATGCATTCCTTTAATTCCTGCCAATTTTTTCAAACAAAACCTGTAAGAACTACCTATATTATGTTTCAGATACAAGATGCTGTACAAGGCACTCCTCTACTGTTAGCAGATGACAAGCAGAAAGAAAACACCCCATTCCCCTTAAAAATCTTCCTAACCTCTGCTTAGAGTTTAAAAAAGACTCAGAAACAGAAAATTTACAAGCAAGGCTTGGTTCAAAAGTTGTACATACATATATCCCTGAAGGTTAAAGTACTATGGAAGACAAAAAGCACAGGTTAGGCTGCTGAAACACAAGTTAAGAACCATAACCCAAAAAGCTACAAAGTTGTAACACATATTTTTAAAGTCTTCAGAAAAAAAATAAGCAGAGTAGTATTTAAGAGGGAACAGAACAATCCAACGAGTTGCACGCCAAAACACTGCAGAATCCCTTCCTCTTAAAGCAATCTATATTTAAATAACTATACTATTGTGGAACAAATATATTATTTAAAGTGTCTAAAAACCCCAGAACCATAAATATACATGTATCTTAATGCCACACTCCCCAAAATCCACCCTAAAATGTCAACATTTACCAGGTTATTATTTGGTTTGTCTTAAAAATCTACCTATTAATCTGCGTTTCAACATCCAGAAAAAGGGAGTTTTACCTGCATTAGTGATCTAAGAGAAACTTCAACTGATACTTGTTTCCTCATACTATATTACACTGCATACTTTAAATCACAAACATAAGCACAACTGCTCAAAGACGTTATGTATTTTTAAATATTGATTTTGCTGCTCATAATTTTCACATCGAAAAACATGAGATAGCACCTATTAAAAAGTCCTTAGAGCCCTAAACCCCCTGCTCTGTAGTAACTCGGCTGAACAAAACTCAGCCTTACAAAACTTGTTTCAGTTCCCAAACTATACATGCTCCATAAATTCCTTTCTATAAGCCTTCTGCAATGTGATCCAACTATCTAAGGAGTACAGCAACCAAATAAATGAACAGCGCATATCCATGCAAGTACTCTCACCTCATCTCCAGCATAACATGTATTTGTTGAATGTGGAATGAAAGATTAATGGGAGAAGAGGCCCAAGAAGACTAAACATTCACGACATAATTTTAAAAAACCGAAAATACTAGCAATAATTACTCAGCTTCTCCAAAAGCAGGCAATAACTCAGCTTCTTCGCTGCTTTAAAGGGCAGAATCACTATTTAATACACAGAAACCTCTTCACAGCCTTTATCAGCCACCCATGAGAGCCACTTCTGGAGACTGCCCCGTAGGCAGGGTGAGGAATATCAGCGCACTAAATCCCTCTGCTCCCACCGACACTCACGTACACACAACCCCACACCTCAGGCAGCTCGCAGACGTAATTTTACACACGGAGGACTGCGACTACAACCCGACGAGAGAGGCGGGAGGAGAAAAGGCCTCTCAAGACCTCAGCTAGCGAGGCGTCCCCAGCCCGCCCCTCAGCCACGCAGCTGCAGCGGGGTGAAGAAGGCAAAATGGAAAACAAGGCTTTTTTTTTTTTTTCCCCTCCTATTAAATAGGAGGCCAGACAGGGCGAGCACCCCCGCGCACACCACACCAGCCCCTCCTCCCTCCGCGGGGCTGCAGGGCCGGGGTTCGGGGTAGCGGCGGGACGCGCCGAGCCCGCTCCCGGCTGCTACCCCGGGCCCGGCGGCGCAGGGAAGGCGCTGCCCCCGCTTGCCCCGCACCGCGCCGGCAGCCCCCGCTCTTCCCGCGGGGGGCAGGGG
>WEKY01051470.1:16043-111655 GCA_013390045.1 Picathartes gymnocephalus
CGGCGGCGGCGGCAGCGCCGGGCACCGATAAAAGGCAGGAAAACCAGTCCCGGGAGTCTCCGTCTCACCCGAGCGTCATCCCTCCCCCTGCTGGCACCGCAGCTGTGCGATCTCGCAGTTTATTAAAAATAATAATAAAGGCATAACTGGAATGACGAGTTGTGCTCTTTACTGCGCTCTTCTAACGCACTTGTCAGAGAAAACTCTTAAGGTCCGTGTTTCATTGCAGCTGGACCTGGTAAGAGTATTTTTTTGGTGATTTCTGGAACTTTTTTTTTGAGATGAGCTCTCTGCAGACATGTTTACATACTGCTGTCAGCAGATGCTTGCCTTGGATGGACCGAGAAGTGCTTTAAAATACAGGTGGTGAAAACCCACTGTGAACTGGGAGAGCAGATAAATACGTGTATGTTGACAAAGTAACAAAGTGCAGATGTTCTAGAAAAAACAGACCTCTCCTTTATATGCCTAAATATAGATGTTGATGTAGAAACTTCTTTCTCCGAGCTTGGAACTTGAAATTTTCCATCAGTCGCTACAAGCCAGCAAAATCCTGCCACGTTATATAATGTCGAAACCCAGTTTTTTATCTCTTGATTAGAAGAAAATGAGTATGAGCAAAACAAAAGCAATTAGGACAAGGTGGGGCCATGATTAGGTATCAGGTGGTGCTAGGAGTCCAGACAGTCAGGTGAAAGAACACTTTTGAAATGCCTACACAGGTAGGCAGGATATAAGGAAATATAATTTCAACTCATCTGCTCAAGATAGCACACACAGCTATCCTTTCTTGTTTTTCAAATTCTTTTCCTAATGTAAATCTAAATTTTTTTTAAAAAATCCTAAAATGTTTTTTTTTAAATTTTTCGTTAAACTGGGAAAACAATTATTCCACTTTTAAGAAGTTCATCCTTATCCCAGCTACTTTATTACTGCCAAAACTAATAGATCTGCAGTCCCTCTTGAGCTTTTAGGAATTGTCCCAGTTTCGTTTCACACAACTGAACTGCCCTGAAGGCTATTTTAAGCCATCACAACATCAGGTCCAGACATAATAATATGTTATTGCAGAACATTCTGCATTGACAATTAAATGGGGATATGAAATTATCTTTTGCTGTGGCATAAAAATACAATTAAGACATCTTCCCAAACTCCATAGGATGATAAACTTTCAGGTACACTGAGCAAAACATAATCCCCTAACAACTGTTTTTACTAGGCATGTCAACATGTTCCAGAAACAATTCAGCAGCATATCATAACAACAAAATAATTTAATTAGAAGAGATGCTATGAAAAAGAACAAGCTGCAAAAAATAGCTCACTTCTTTCCTGGTAGATTCTGTGCCAGTGTCTTGTTTTATTGGAACATGGCTGGGTGACAGCTACTGCCAGCTGTACCTGGGTTGTCAAGTGGGTGGAAGGTCCCCTCACTGTGCTGCATAACCCTGTGAAGTTTGCATCCCCCCTTTCTTCGTAGCTTGAGCAGGGACACAAATAACCCACCTGCCCTCCCTCAGTGGTTTAAAACTTGGCACGTCCCATTGGCATAAACCAAGTACAGTAAACAGAATTAAAAGATCAGAGAATGAGGCTCATTGTCTTCTGCGATACAGAAAGAAATAGTAAATGAAAGCATTTTCTTTGATCAGGGGTAGATGTTCATTAATTTTTGGCATTTATACCATGCACAAACACAGGCCAAAGACAGCTAACTGGTGATTCAAGTACAAGGGGGAACTGGACTGATGCCTTGTCAAAATTTCATTAATAATGCTCACCTTTCTAAATTGTGTTTCAGTTATTTTGAAAATTCCTCTCATGTCCACCAAGATGGCGTTGCTCTTAACTTTCCCTTACTTGGTCTCAGTGTCATTTACCCTAAATACTCCATGTGTCAACTTTCCTCTCCTTACCCACTTGCTGTCTCGAGGTGTCCTTCAATTTGCACTGCTTTTCTGCTCAGTTTGTTAGATCTGAAGGACAGAAATTTCCAAAGAAAATGGCAAAACAACTATGTGTTAGTAAATGTCATTCCCTAAACTGTGACTGTGTAGACATGAGTTCTCACTTAGGCTGCTGTAAATTTGGGAGAGTTGCTTCCCCAGCTAAGAGCACTGACTCAGCATCTCTGCTGTTACCTACTCTTTCCTGGTAACCTTATGTTGGTTCAGACAGAACTTCTGCTACTCACTGCACTTTAAAGTTAGCGCACTACATACATTTTTATGTTATTTACTATGGCATTGTAACTTTCAAAAACTATTGCCCCCCTAGGTCTGTCATCAGTTACCTGGTAGACAGTGCATGGCAGTATTTTACAGCATTATCCCATCACTATAGCTTGTTTCTAATGTACTTTATCACCTTGGCAAACAGTAACTGAGGGCTGGCTGCAGCTCTCATGTGGATGGGAGGGAGAGGCCAGTAGGAGCCATGTGGTTAGTTTTCCAGTATGTAATTAGGAGCATATCCTCCCTGAGTGGCAATAGCTAAACCACTGCTGCCTCCTCAGTGCCCTTTTCCAGTTTCTTACTTGAAACAGAAATTAGTGATCCAAATCGACAGTGTATTTTCTTTGGAGAATTAGTTTACAAAAATATTAACAGATCCTCTTACGTCAGAAATTATAAGAAACTGTATCAAGGTAATCTCAAAAGAAACAAAATCTGCAGATAACTTATCCCTGTTTTGTCCAAACAGCTTGGATTACGAGATAGAAGAAAAAAAACCCCAAGAGATCCCACTCTGTAGTACTTTATGACCCTTTTTTGTTTCTCATTATTTGCACTAAAACTAGGTAAATAGTTGGTTACAACCTTTTAAGATGTAAAAATAAGATAATTATTCTTCTACACTGAGCTAAAATGAAGACTTTCTCAACCTTCCTGAGAAATTAAGGAGGAGGAGAGTCCCAAACTAGCCAGTGGTTTGCATTTGGAGGCATATAGCAAGGATGTGAAAAACTCTTCTCTGAACTGCTGCATCCATACTGGTTCTCTTGGTATCTCTGCTTGGAACTGCAAGACTTTGTATAAACAATTAAACACCCACTGGCCCAGGGACTCGAGTCTGGGTCTGTGTCCAGTGAATGCCCCAATCATTCAGTGGTGGTGCTGTTTTGTCTCTCTTAATATAGTTTTTGTTTGAAACACACCATGAGATCTTTGATTGAGACAAATGCTATACTCATCAACACTTTGGCAACAGTATTTTTTGAAGAACAAGATTGCTTTGTGGATTAATACTGACCCTTGATTCCTATGAATTTAGTTATGCCATCATTGCCTGTTATGCATATTTAAAAGGCAGGCCAGGGCAGGTCTAGATGTTCCCAGAAAACAGATTGTTTTATGTCAAAAACCAATGATGAAACAGTAAAAAATTAGAATCAATATAGTAAGTAAGACCTATATTGAAAATCTTACTTATTCAAAAAGAGCAGGTCCCCCTGACCTATCCCAACAGCTCCCAGGTGGGTTAGAGAGTCTGGAAGGCAGGAGAGAGGCTCCTGGGAGCTGCATGCAAAGTAAGGACAAAGTGAGGCATAACCAGGGGGTTATGTATTACAGGTTACTTCATCTCTCCATATCAGAACTATTTAAAAGTGTGAGAAGCATTGTTTTACTTTATTTTCTTTAAATTATGTTTATTAGCATGTGATACAATCTCAGTTCCCCTGACAGCCTGTCCTACTGCCCACAAACTATGAGAAATACACAACACTTGTTGAGGCGTTACTCCCCAAGTGAAGAAGGGGGAAGGACTTCTGAAGCAAAACAAGGAAAATAATTGGGGCCTGCAAGATCTGCAGTTTGCAGGGTGTCAATCAAGCTTACTATTCCTCTGCTATGGAGAGAAAAAATCTTCTCCTACTGTTTCCCAGGAAGGAACAGCTGCAAGAACTGAAAGTGTCTGCATCTATTTTCCTCAGTAAACTTGGGAATATTTAGTTTCAGCAAAACCAGATGGTTTACGCCCTGTGAATATGCTGGCATTTGACACCAGCAGCCAGTTTCGCAAAGTACATGCAAAGAGTTTGAAAAAACTCCTTTAAACACTGGAACCTGACACAAGAAATGAAAGTAATGAAGGCAGAAATAACAGCTTGACTAAAAACCCAACCTTTATCCAGGGATCTCCAAGTGCTCTCTAAATATCATTAATCAGACTACATAACAGTCCATGAAGTGATTAAATTTTGACACGCATTTCTCACACTGAGGGTTACACTTAAAATGAGAAGGTAAATAAGTTCCTCCGGGTCATGTGGTGAGTCACGGTCTGATCTCCTGCATGCTCTGACTGTCCACGTCTCTTCTCGCTAATGCGTCTCCAGTGTGCTTTGTCCTCAGCCATATTCCCAGGACACAATTTCTAAATGTGAAACCAGTACAGTTAATAGCACAGGGACAGGATTGCAGAGTATGCAGCATAAATCACCATAGCTGGGGCATCTGAGTGCTCTATGGGGAATTTATAATATGCTAAAGAGATTTATGGACAGCCCTCAAACCTCTTGCTAATGGCAGTTGCAGCGGGTGTTAAGTGACTGAAGATTCTTAATTATTTGATGATTTTTATTGATTTGTGTTGTTATTGCTTAACATGACTCTGTAGTAACAAGGCGTCTATCAATCTGAAAGTGTTTTCCAGGCAGTGAATTATTAAAGTATGTGATTCTTAAAGGTGAACTGTTCTGTTGGACTGCTGGGAGGCTGGCATGGTTTGCTCAGGAGTACTCACAGCTTGCAAGGCAAAGCTAAGGGGGCTTTGGACATCACAGTCACTGATGGATGCACCACATGTTCCTGAGCCAAATCTGCCCCTGCTGACTCCCTGTTGTTGGCTGCATGTAAAAGCAGGCTAGGGAAGGATCTCTTTTCATCTGCCTTTCAGGGGGAACCTTCCCACAAAAGAACATTAATTTTCTGGGTGACTTATTGAAATACGTATTTATGGTGAATCACTTAAGTATTTCTTCTTCTTGGACCTACAGCCATGAGCCCTAAAGGGGTTCTAGTCCTGGTTCAGGACACAGCAGAGGCCTGCAATATCTCCTTCAGTTTCCTGGGGAAGAGCTGTGTTGTGCTCTGGTTTATCCCATCGTCTGCATGATGGAGGGTGTGCCACCGAGCACACCTGCCCTGCAGTTGAGGCAATGCTATAATTTAATATACTTCATGATCAGCATTTTAAGAGTTTGAATTTGCTATTTCTCCATTATGTAATTACATAATAATAATAATTTAACTAACATAATGTACGTGGAGTTTTGCTGTTGCTTCTTATGTAAATTAGAGATATTTAGCAATATGTTGCAAAATGGATACGTCTATTTCAGATTGAGATGTAAGAGGTTACTTTGATTCAGAATAAAATAAAAAGAAGCTGTTGGAAAGACCTATTATACAAAGAAATAACTATTTAATTATAACTCTTCATTCCATGGCTTATTCACTAATGTAGAAACTGCAGAGCTTCAAAGTGCTTAAATGTTAAGAAAAGACCAAACAAAACCCCGTTGTACTTCTGTCTCTTTAGAGAAATTCAGATACTTAAATGTAGGTTCAGAAACTGAAATTATATACAAATGGGGAATTTGAGGCTGAATTTTGAAAAAGCAGCATGAACAACTAACTAAACTTTAAGGAAATAGCTAATCTTTAGGCAGAAAAGAATACTTATTTTAGTTGTTAATCTGCTCATAAGAAGCAGGGACACTCTATATTTAAAGTACACTCCAGGAGAACTAAAAAGAAATTTTACTGAAGTCAAATTTAGATACCAAAACATATCAGACAGCTTGACTTCTACCAAACTGTAACTTCTCATTCCTATTAAATTATGTGGCATTTTTATTATCTATTAATCTAATTTAACCCTGTTGTTCCAAAAATAGTTCACTTGCATACAGTATGGCTCAGAAGAACAGGAGATGGGGGAGACCACAGCAATGCGTCACACTGACAGGTTTAAGTCTTGAGTCAGCAAAACCTGGCCTTACTCTCAAAGCCTGGGTGGGCTTGATTTAGAGGAGGTCATAGCTGTCATTTGGGTTTGGGATTGTACGCCATGGTCTCCCAAAAGTGTATCCCAGGTCCACAGAAATGCACGTGGCCGTGGCTGGCCACGCTGTGCTTTCCCTGGTGCCAGCTCTGGCTGGAGGTGGTCATTCCAAGCTCCTGCTCTCCCTCCCCACTGTGATTTGCCATCCTTGCCACCGTGCTGATGTGTTTGTGGGACTGCACTGCACGTCAGGTGTCTGCAGTGATCCAGATGAGTAACAACTCCCTCTGGCTCTCTGGAAAGCAGTAGCTTCAACCCATGTTGCTCTGGGTGATCCGGCGTACAGCAGCCTCCCAAAGACACGTGTCTCAACCCAGCTGAAGACTGAAGACTGTGGTATGAGGCTGAAACTGGCAGTGCCTGCTGGTGGAGAGGACTGGCTGAGCAGCCCCCCAGAGCGATTGTGAGGGGTAGCAGGGAGGCTACAGCCCCCAGCTGCGGCTCTCGCATCCTACTGAGTCATCCCATGACTCCAGACAAGCCTCGTGCCTTATCGTGCCTCAGCCTGCCACCTGCAAATCAGTGATAACAACATTTAAATAATTCAGAAGAATGTAGCAAGGCTTAATGGGGGTTCGTAATGTGCTTTGGACTCCTTACATACAGTAGTGCGAAATTTAAGGTATCGCTGTTACGGAGCGTGTTGCTAGTAGTGCTGTCTTTCTTTTATAATCCCTGCAAACTCCCTGTCTTCCTACTTTCATTATCAGTGCTAGGCTTTGGTGTCTTTGTGTTGCTTGGACACCTTCTAATTTTAATTTAATGTTTTGATTTCTGGGTGATCACTTCAAACACCAATTTTCTTCTGCTACACTATGCAGCCTTTTGCTCATTTTAATGAAACCTAGCAACCATAATGTAAATTGGAAATAACTACAGCCCATTAGACTATTGAAATCCCTGAAGATTTGAATTATTCACTATTAACAGAATTTGTATAATTATAGGTTAAGATATCACTTAGGCATTTAGCATACATCAGCTCCACTATTAATTTTTAGCTCTTGATCTGTATTAGTAACCTCAGCTTACTAAATTAAAGGATATGCCTCCAATTAGCCTAAATTTAACATTCAAGAACACATCTCTGGTGGGTGATGCTTATAAGTTTAGAACATCCAGGCAATTTCAGCTGATCTACTAAGTCTCTATCACAAGTGGAAGAGAAAACATTTTCTTACGAACACTTCCATGACTTTCACAGAGGTAAAAGAGAAAAGGACAAAGTTGCATTTTGTGCAAGGTCCAAAGCCAAAAGGGTGACAGGCATTCCTGCCCCTGTAAGGATTCCCAAAAAAGTTTGTACCTGGGACAGAGGCAATGGGGTCATTGAATGAGACCTTCAGAAACCAAAATACTTAGTCTGAGGCAACAAGAAAACATTGACATACATAGAGAGAATAAAAAGAGTGTTCACATTGTTAGCAAAAAAATCCCCAATCCAAACCAAACCAACACAGCAGACAAAAAAACAGCAAAAAGCTATTACATTGCCCCAAGAACTTTGCCTGTGTTTAACACAGCAGGGCTGGGTAGGACACGTCTGTTTGTGCACTGTACATGTTAGGTATGTACTAGAGTGCAGGCAGTCGGGGCACCTGTGCAGTGTATGGTCCTCACAGAGTTTGGTGCTCTAGAAACAACGCTCTGCACAAGCTGAGTGTCAGAGATAAGCCACGTAAACCCCTCATTCAAAGCTGAGCTCCATTTTTGGGATTGTCCCCAGGAAACTTGAGAATCTTCTTTCCAATTAAATGACCAGAAAAGTTAGTGTGACAGAGTTAAAATCTCATGTACTACTCATCCATTAAAATAAGAGGGCTTTCTGATCAGAGTAAACTGTAATTGGCTGGGTAGGGATCTTAATAACAGGATTTCAGTTACCACCGGGTAGTCTCAAGTCCTTCCTGAGGGTCAGAAACACAGCTGCAGTATCTTTGGTAAGACTCAACATTTGTATTTTTTCTTCTGAGAGCAATGAGATGCCTCTCTGTTTGCTAGTGTATAAGTTAGCTCTTCTGTTCCACCAGGAAGGAAAGGTTCCTGGTAATCATCTGTGTATTTTTCGTATCATTTGATACCTGCTTTAGATGATCAGCTTGTACTGCATAGTCTCAGGTAATCACACTTCCACTTCTGGAAAGCCCTTTTAAAATATGTAGCTGGAAAATGGCTTAGGCTTCAAAGCAAATGATGAGTCTGTTTGCACATGCTGGCCAGAAGTTGGAATAGAATCTTAAAGCTTTTGTCTTAGCCAACAATGAGAAAAAACACAGCTTTTGACAGTGTCCTCTCTTATATCCATAAATTCAATAACATAGATTTCAGTAAACATGAGTGATCTTGTTAATGAGGAGAAATGCAGTGCACTTGGTAGCTATATAATTGTGTCATAAGTATAATTTTTAAAATGGTTGCTAATATTGATGAGTGTCTCCATAGGAAAGCTCTGAGTGATAACAAGTCCTCTTACTGCTTATAAACTTATAATGGCAACCATTACAGAGAAGGGAGAAAGCACTAAACTGGAAAATGCTATTAAAAATGTAATAGAACCCAAATTATTCAAAGCTTAGTCATGGCAATCATTCAGCATAACTTGTTGCAAAGTGTGGATTTTATTTGAAACAATTGGAATCAAAGGATTATACTACTAATACCTAACTTTGGTGTAGCCAGAACAAACGAAAAAGAAAAAAAAGAACATTTTCAGCTCACAGCACACTGAAGATTTTTCCTAGTTTTTTTTTTTTTTTTTCAATTAGGAAATTGGACTGTGTCATATGAAACCTTTTGTCATGTTAAGCAGTCACTGTTGTACGGGCGTCTTTTTAGTTAGACCTCCAAAATTATGGGGGTGCCTCACTCCTTAGAGAGTTCCTTCTGGCCATGCCAAATTCCAAACGCATAATGCCTATAGTTGTCCTACCAGCCTCCAAATGAAGGCTTTGGTTGGTGAATCTCGGAATTGTGACATCCTCCATGTCCTTGCAGTCCTGCTTCTGAGCATCCAGGGCTGCTCCAAGCACAGGCAGTACTGATACTCCAACACCTCTGTTTCATGAGGCTCCTTGAACTTATAATTCCTTTGGCTGTATTGTTTGTCTCTGATGCCAGGATTATTTGTGTCCTGTGTAAAGTAGATGCAATCTAGTATAAAATCCATTTAGAGCTCTGAGAGTAAGGACCAAAGCTGAGGTGCCTGACTAATTCAAGGCAGCTTGCTGATGAGCATGTGAAATTTTTCATCACCCTTTGGAGGCTGCTTATTCAACTCTGTGGTTGCTGGGAATGCCTGTATGCCTGACTTCAGTGCTTTGAATCACCCTACATGGACAGGGACTAACTTCTCAGCCCTTGCAATGTCTCTGTAGAGCTGCCTAAGCAGTCTGGCCTCCTCCTCTGCCTCTCCTTGTGTGGGTTTATGCCTGAACCCTTGCAGATTTTTCTTTAAAACTGTCAAATGTTTAAGGAGTTTGGATTTCTCTCACCTACTGTGGAATTTTACCTTTAATTACTTAGAACAAAGACTTTTCCCATTCTAATTAAACACCTTTTGCCTCAAGTACAGACTATCCGTGCTTTTGCATGATCATTTACTTTCAAGATTTTGAAAGCATTTTTCACTTGCATGCTCCAGATGGCTTGCCAGTGACAACATTCATGCATTTAGTTCTTTTCTCTCATTAAGCCTGTGGATTTTCAAAATATTTCTGGAACGCGATTTTACAGTTTTCTCTCTCTCTCTCTCTTTTTTTTTTTTCCTTTGCCCTTTTCAACCCAAATGCAAGGACAAGTACAAAATAGGTGTTTCCATATCTGACTGGATGTTGGGGTTTTTTTGGATGGGGGAAGAGTGTAAAGGGTACAGGCAGAACTTACTAAATTAGTGATGTCAACAGTCAGAAATACAACAGGCAGGTACAGTACTGCTCAGCTGCTGTAATCCTTTAAATCTGACCTCCTGCCCAGCCTTCCTGGGTACATCTGCTCTGTGAATTGGAAGAATGAGCGAAGCTATCGACAACCTGGGAAGGCTTCCTCGCACAGCATCACACAGATGCAGTCTGGCCATGCCAGCCCACCCACAGACAAGAAAAGAGTCTCCTGCAGCTGGTTATGGCAGTCAGAGCCAGCAGCTGTATGGGGTGAGGGAGAACCTGCTCTATGCAGAGCACAGCCTGCCTGGTGTCCCATAACATCTCTTGAATCCCTTTTGTGCCAGCTGCACCCCTGCACCAATTAGTAAGGAAGTTAGAGCTGGCATGAGTTATGCAGGAAATAGTGAAAAGTCATATAAATGTGTGAGTAGGACAAGCAGGAGTAATTTTTTGCATGTTTTTGTACTTCCTAGGGCATTGCTTTTCTCATTGTGCCACCCTCTGGTAGTGGGGGAATGCCATTAATGCAGCCTTTCTCTAAAGGATCAGGCCTGATCCTCCCTCTCAGGTGGGCTGGTGTCCTTCTGCTGACTTCTGAACTGGGTGAGAATCAGACCCACTGTGTGGCTGGGGAAGGGGAGGTTTTGGAAAACAAATTATACTTTGTTAAGTGGTTAGAAGACACGCTGACTTGAATAAGCACTTAGCTCCAATTTACACTTGAAAGTTTTGTCATGCTGGTAGAGTTCTGCCAGTAAACTCCTCCTACATAATTAGAGGCTTTTTGCTTATAAGATCATTCCAGTCTGGCAAGTGATACAAGCCATAACATCAAAACCACCACTTTTTTTTTTTTTTTTTCTGGTGTAATTGTGTCTATGCAAGGGCTTTTGTTGAAGTAGTTATGTCATAAAAATCACCCTGCAAAACAAAAAGCCTTCAAGTGCACACTGAAACCTTGTCTATCCAGCCAGATGTTACTGTGCTTTAAATACAGTTATGGAAAATCAAGGTAAATTTCTTAGAACGTGCTGACCACAACTGAACAGTCATCAGAGACGAAGATAAATCCCATTCAGCACTATATGAGCTAACCATATACCCAGAGTGGTATAATCTAGTTTGACTTTTTCATAGCTGTCATAGCTGTGGTTGGACAGGGACTGTTCAACTTGCTTTAAACTATATCAAATTTTAATAGGCCCAGAGTGAAATCTGCTTTATTTCAGTTTATTTTTCACTAGCATTATAACATATTTATTCTGACGTCTGTTACTTTGGTTGTCATCTCAATTAAGTGTTTTAAGCATTCTTCCTTTTGGGCTTTCATATTCATTTTCCTTCTCTTTTGATACCATGAACTCTAAGCATATCTGAGATCCCAATGGGAAAGAAATACTGGATACTCCACTGGATCTTTAAATGCAAACCTGCTAAAATTTTTAATTGCCTAAGTTAAACTATTTTCAAGCATTAATATAGCAGATTATCAATACAAATGACAATACATCTTCTTAGCTAAGTATCACTTTCTAAACAATGTCATTAGGCATCAGATTCATTTTCCCCAGTAGACAGTAATTTGGTCTTCCATTTCTAATAGTCTACCACATTTTAATTATTTTTCTTTCACATGAATGTTGCTAGCTTTTCCCAACAATGCCAATGCTGGCCTTCAGAAAACAATGACAAGGTTTTATAATTGGCAAGGCTAAGACCTGAAGAAGTCACAGAAAATTATTTATTAGGCCACATAGAAAATCAATACTATCTTACACATACAATGCAAGTTTCACTCACTGATATCCAAAGTCCATTTGCTAATGAAGGACTGGAGCCAGCTTTGCTGTGGAATCAGTCACAGTTTGTTACTGAATTCAGAGGAGGTAGATCTAGGCCTGTACTAAGTAAAAGAGAAACCTAATTTTTCTCTGAGGTGCATTTAATTCTGCAGTGTGATGTGGACCAGTTCAATCAGCTCTGCTTATTTCCCAGAGATGAGAATGCCCATGGCCATGCTGTCAGTACCAGCTAGCAGTGTGACAGCTGAACAGTTTGGGAACAGTTTGTCAACAGTCAAAGCAGGAAATGCACAATGCTATATCCTGGTGACACCACTGGCAAATGGGACTGGACAACGTAAACAGCCAAGCTGGAATTAAACTGGGCATTGTATCTTTATTACAGAAAGCACTGGGGGTTTCCTACTTGCCACTGGCAGGGCTTGTGCCTCATCCCAGGCAGGTATTGTGGCTCATGATGTGTTTGTACTGCGCCTGGCAAAGAGAGTCTGTCGTGTCACTGTGACCTCTGTAGGACTTCACGTGACAATAATCCTTGGAGAGATCCCTGCCACCAGCACTTAAAGCTACAGAAAGGACAAACTGAAAGGCTGAACCAGGAACCAAGAGTGCAGTAGAGCACTGGCACGTGCTTTCAGTCATGGGATACTAAATAGACACAGTGACTGAGGTTTTCAGAGGACCATGAGAAAGTCAAACACTTGGATGTATTTTTGTATTGTTTTTTGCCTCAAAAGCAGTGAAGGACTAGTGGCTGATATTCCACTTTAGGCCAGAGCCTCACACTGAAATAATGAAATTCTTGCTTCACTACTCAAGCAAACAGACCCAAGAGCATTTTTTCTAAACACAAACAAAAGTGATGCAAATGCAATTTTGTTGCTGGCACACAGCCTCCATGTGTATTGCACCCATTACTTCTGCTTTGGTGGCAGGTTGAAAACAAAATATATAAGCCTACATAGCTGTTTAAGGTCAATCCTGCCAGGCTAACAGTACGGTTTTCTCTGACCATCTATTTACCATCTATCACTGTCATCTGTATCACCACAGGAAAGTGTCATCTCCTCTTTGCTCTGACTGTTTGCTGTTATCCTCTGTAGCACCAATTGATTTCCCAGTACGGATAATAATAAACACCCAAACACTTACATAATCCACCTGCAATTTTCCAAGAGAGGACATTAAAAAAATTATGCCTGTGAAAAGCAGGAAATTTCGTCTTCAAAGAATACTGTGTAATTTTGGCAAATAGCCTTAAATGTATAATTCAAGTGTAAAAGTGGGAACTCTACAATTCCAAAGAGTCATTAGTGGTTATGTATCTTTTAGCTCCAGGCCACTGCGTGAATCTGGACCAGGTGAGTAGTGACTGAAAGTTGTTACTGCCTGGCAGCCAAGGGAAGGAGAGGTGGTGTTCCATCCCACTCGGATTGTTCATGGGCTGCTGACCACAATACAAAGACCCTGGACTGAACAATGTGCACAGATTAATCATCTGACTCTGATCTGGGAATAATCCCTTTTGATCAGGGTAGATAAGCAATTGGCCTGCATGGCAAGCAGTCTTACCATTGCCCTTTCTGTACTTATCATATGAAAAATGAGTACAGGCAGACCTGTAGCCAGTCCAAATTGTCAGAGTTTGGGTCATTGATTTCAGAGTGACTACCATTGCTTGTGCTGCTGAGGAGCTGGCCCAACAGGGTTTATATACATTGATGGAAGATAGAAGATTTTTTGTGAGCATTACATATACTTCTTATATATGTCTACTGTAGATTAATTCTCCCATCTTTTTAAGTTAGAAAATATTTTTGCTCAAATTACTTGCAATCAATCAATATCCAATGCATTGGATTTTTTCCACCCTCTAACTATACCAGATTTCATTTGTTTTATAGCACATTGGAGTAAAACACATGGGTTTCGATTTTTTATAGTGCCTTATGGTATTTTTGCTGGGAAGGTATTTTCAAAGTTAGGTGAGGGGTCTTCTCTTTTCTTTTTTCTCTTTCCTTTTTTCCTGTGCATGCATTCATTAATCCAGTCTCAAATTCTGATATTTCTGTCCTTTTCAACCTTTGATAGATAAGAACAGGACATACCACAGTGCATTCAGAATTAGCATTTCACTGCAAACTTTTAACTTTCCTCTATAAATCACCTAAGCCATTCTGCTGCTATTGGAAGGTATGTGTCCCCAGTAGATGATATACCAGGTATTGTGAAACTCTAAGAACTCTAAACTCTAACCTAATAAAAAGTTACATATTGTCATTACATATTTAAAGACATGGGCAGAATACCTTTTTTAACTGTCTCGAAGGAAGCAGCGCAGGTGCAGTCTCATGCTTAGGAACAGCCATTTCTGCTCCTTCACATCACATGAACAGTAATAAACAGCTGGTGTGATTAATGAAATGAACCAAAACCTTCTCCAACCTGATTTGAGTATTTAGTTAGTCAAAGCAGTTGTTTACTTCCCATATGACAAAGCAACGGTGGTTAGTATAATTAATAAAAAGCAATAATAAATAATTTTGAGAATATGAGCTTTATGGATGTTTACTGAATGTTTGAGCAACAGATTAAAAACCCGCAAACTCCTCCAAACATGACCATAAAACCCCATGTTTCCCTGCCCTGAGTTTCTGGATGCAAGTTGCAATGCCCCAGTGGCTCAGCTCTGCCCCAGCATGGGCGAGAGGAGGTGACACAAAACCCACGTGAATGAGTGCTGCTGGCCAAACTCCCCGTTTGTGGCACACCTCTGAGGCACGCACACCCACAGAGGTGTGGCTGTGTTCTCAGTGCTGTAGGGCACCCGAGCACGAGCTGGGGAAAGAGCCTGTGCAAGTGGAAGATTAGCATCTCCCCATGGAGAAGGTGGGGTGACGACAGACCCGACATGGGGGCCATGTCGCGTGGCTCAAGGTCTGCGCTGTTATCAACCTGAGCAGCACAGGTCAGCCTGGTAAAACAGCACCATGTTTACCCTTTGACATTCCTAAATGAGATGTTCCAATGTCCCTTTTCCATCTCTGCAGCTGCCATTTCATATTTATGTGGTGCCACAGATCTTCTCACCTGCCAAGAGCCTTTAACACACAAAACATAAAATAAAACTCCAAAGCATCTCATTCCAGCCACAGCACTATGCAGTTTCTCATTATTTACTTGGTTCTTTTTTCAGCAAAGAAATATTTCTTTGGGGGAGAGGCATGGGGGCCTATTGATCTACTGACTTCGATGTCAGATTGGCAGATCACATATAGCCTCCCCACAGCTTCTCTGTTGCTGAGTACCTCACTTTTCCAGTGGCTTAGCAGCCTGACCTGAAGGGGCATTTACTCAAGTAACACACCACTTTTCCCAATGGTATTTTCTCTTGCAAACACCCATCTTGTCAATGAGCAATTCCATGATCATTACTGACTCTGGCTTCACAGTTGACCAAATAGATGTTTTGTGTACTTGAAGAAGATCTGGTGCATTTGACTACATTTGACTGGAGCTGCAAATAAAATGGACTGAAACACAGAACCACCTTTGGCTTCAAGGAAGAAAGTTCAGTGAAGTAAAAGTTTGGTCATTGTAAAGGAGGTTAAAATTATTTGACCTGGGTTGAATTTCAGCTTGAAAGAAGGGCAAATTGAGAAGATGCAAAGACTTGAAGAATAATTCCATGAACAAAAAAGGTGCTTTATCAGATAACCATTCACATTAATTCTTATTCAATCTCATTCAAGGGAGTTATTTTTTTTGTGCCAACAGATTACGTTAAGATTAGCTCTGAACGCCTAGAGAAAGTGGTTGGTCTCTGTTTCTGTGCCATGACTGAATCCTCAATGAGAAGAGGACAAAAGAGAGGTTTTGTGGCACAACAGCAGACAAACGAAGAGCCTACAATCCTGGGAGGGGACTGATAAGGGCAGGCCCGGAGAGTGGCAAAGGCATCCCCATTTGCCTATCAAGGGAAGTCTGAGGTAGGGGAGAGGCAAATCTTTCTGTCAGGGTTTGGTGTGGACTGGAGAACCTTACACCCAGCTGGCCAAGCTCTTACTGCAGGGGGCTTCTCTTCCAGAAACAGATAAGCTCCTAGCTGTGGCCTTGCCATAGAGAATACATGAAAAAATAATATAAATAGTGTTCACCATACACTGGGATTAAAGAGGGAGAGCTGTGACATAGTGCTGATTAGCCCATGATTTTATTCTGCTTTTTTTGCTTTGTTCTTCTTTTCCTGAAGTTCTCCACTCTTTTTACTTCTCCCTCTCTCTCATTCAAGCAGTGTTTGAGAAACAATTCCTCTCCATGGACTAGAGTGGGGTTTGGATCAAATCCTACAATACATTTGCAGCTTGTTAAACTACTAAACATACTTGCTTTCACAATCTCTGTGCTATATATTGCTTCATCAGATGAAACAGTGATAAAATTTGATCATATGGTCTAATTCCAAGGAAGGCCAATACTCTACCCTAGTCAGAACTAGCATCCCAGCTCAGCATTTTAGTCTTTTGGAAAGCTGGGTTCCTCTAAGCACAGGCTTTCACTGCTGGTAGGTGGCCAGATTTGCAATGCAATAAATTACTTGCTCCTGGAGAGAACTGTAATCAGATAAATACAGTGAATTCTTTATACTGTCTGGAGGCAGTCTCTGAAAAAAAAAACATTTTATACAGCCTGGAGTGATGAGTTAGTGTTATTTTATAGGGATAAATGCATTGTCTATGATGGCTTACTTTTAAGAATGTTTCTTTTTTGAATAATGATCTCTATGTTACTGTCACTTTTAATCCAGGCAAAAGAAACTTGTGGCTCACAGTCCCTTATCCATATCAGTCCTCACTCCCAGTACATTGAAAGCATGAGGTGAGCCTAAATTTATGGCTCATCAAAGCCCATTACATATGGGAAAGGTTTTTTCTCTTCTGATTTAACCTAATAAGTAACCATAAAGAAACAAAGAAGGAGAAAAAATGGTTCAGAATAAGTTTCTCTGCAGTAAACACCCAAAGACTGTGAAAAGACTTTCCCAGTATCATTACCAGAAGATAAAGCTGGCATAAAGAAACAATACATATTTCAATGTTGTGAATAGTGTGGTTAAAAAATTAAAGAACCTTGCCCATACATAAAAGATGGTGGGCTAGTCTCAAACCCATAAGTGTGAAAAAGCTCTGAGGTTTAAAATGAGAGCCTCGGCTGGTGCTTTGGACAAAGACTTTTAACCAATAATTAAATTAGTAAAATCATGAGTTATTTTGGGGTTTTGGTGGTTTTTTGTTTTTTGGGTGGTTTTTTGTTTTTTGGGTTTTTTTTGTGGGGGGGATTTTTTCATTGTTGTTTTTTGGTTTGTTTTAGTTTGTTTTGGGTTTTTTGGGGTGGTATTTTTGTTTGTTTGTGGGGGGGTTTTTTGTCTTTTTTTTTTTTTTTTTTTTGTTGGCTGGGTTTCTGTATGCTTTTGGTTGTGCATTTTTTTTAGGTTGGTTGGTCTGGGTTTGGTTGGTTTTGGTTTTTTGTTGAATTGCTAAAGTACTATACCTTCCTTTAGACACAAAAACTGCCTCCATGTCCAAGGAACTAAGTGCCCACAACCATAATGTGCTGGCCACTTCTGTAGCTTTGTCAAGGAGACCTCACTGGCAGGGTTAGGGAAGGGTCCAGCTCAGTGGTTCTCAAGCTAGGATTATAATAAATATATGGAGACTTTGATACCCCTGGCTTTCTTTCCTTCCCCCTTCCTTTTCTTATTAGCTTTGGTATCAAAGACCTTCACCCTGGAACACTTGTTACCTGGACTTCAGAATAAATGCATTCAGTCCCCATGAAACACTACAGGGAGCACACTGCAAGTGGATTAAGTGAGCAGGGGAGCACACTCAGCGACAAACAACTCTCATGCCTGTAACAATTCCTCCTAACTGCATCTGAACATCTGTCACTCATGTCTCTCTTTTTATTTGCTAGCAGCTTTATAAATATCTAGGCCACTAAGCAGATTTTCGCTTCAAAACCTGTGTCCCAAATTCTTAAGAATACACATTATGTCCCCTTAAAAGGACAGAGGGTAATGTGTCTGTTTATTTACATTTGTTTAGAAAGCAGAGCCTATGAGCTAAATTATGATGCGTTTGCATAAGAAACAGGGGAAATCTGCTTGAGTAAGAGAAAGAGTACCAATAGATTTCTGTTTTCTGATCAGTACCTGCTCTGCATTCAGCTCGCCTTATGATGGTTAATTCTGTCAAAAGTATAAATAGTACAAGCTAGGGGGTCAAGTCTAGAAGCCAGCAGCTGTGTCCTCTGCCTCCTCACAACCAAAATGCCATGTTAAAGAAGGTTGCAGCACAGCTACTTAATTGTTCAGCCACTTAAAGGACAACAAAACCAGTTAAGCATTTCTGAACCCTAGTTTTACACTGGCTGTCAGTTCTCTAAAAAGTATCTTTTCACCTTAGAACGCAGTCCAGAACAGTAAGAGACCCCACAGTGAAGCCTCACATACAGAAGCAATTAATGAAACTAACACCCAATGTTTTAAGAAAGACAAATTGCGTATTTCAATTTGATTGACAACATCCTATGGACGTTGGACTGGAAGGACTTTTTTGTACTGATGGCACAGGCTGGGAGTGTGCTCACCTGGTTCTGTTCCCTGGCCTTAGCTGACAACTTCTAGCACCACCCTGGGCACAGTAATTATCTCCTGGTTACGTTTAGGAAAATCCCATGAATAGCTTTCCAAAGCTGTTTTTTTGTTTGGTTTTGTTTGTTGTTTTTTTCTTTCGCAGAATTCTTGATAATGTGAAATTATTAAATCAGGATTGATTGTGTTTCTAAAAATATATACTTGTGCAGTCACAGGTTGTTTGATCTGATGCTGGAAAAATAGTTAAATTATACAACATAAGAAGAAGTTCAGCATAAATGATCATAACAGTCCCTGCTGGACTTAATATCCATTGATTAATGACAGGGGATAAATGCAGTGGCACATTGTGTGATTACTGATTCCAGCTCCTGCTCCCTCTTTTATGAAGCAGCTCCCAAGCCTAGCAGTTTACCACCCTCATTGCATCACTGATGAAATGTGCCATCAATACATTGATGCTGAGGTACAGGGCATTGAAAAGCAATGGAAGAGGCTACATAATTTTATTATTCAAGAATACATGCATTTTGGTCATAAATGGAAGGATAAGCAAATCTTCAAGATGAAAGCAGAAAAGCAAGAGTGTCAAAACAGAAATTTCCTGTCCTTATCATTACACAAGTAGCAGATATTTTGGATCTCTTGTGCTATTTTTTTTTGGCTTTTTAAAAATCTTTTTCCTTTCTTTTCTTTGAAACCTCAGACACTGACCATCATTCAAGTCTGAATCACAGAATCATTTGGTTTGGGAGGGAACTTAAAGATCATTGAGTTCCAGGCCCCCTGCCACAGGCAGGGACACCTTCCACTAGACCAGGTTGCTCAGGGCCTCATCCAACCTGACCTTGAACACTTCAGGGATGGGGCATCCACAGCATCTCTGGGCAACCTGTTCCAGTGCCTCACCACCCTCATAGTAAATAATTTCTTCCTAAAATCTAATCTAAATCTGCCCTCTTTCTATTTAAAGCCATTCCCCCTCATCCTATCACTAAAACGATGAAAATCTTAACAGGTTAATGGCTTGATCCTGCAAGGTAAACTTTTTAAAATATGGTAGGTTGGAAGAGTTCTTTGTCAAAAACACACAGAGTAGCTGCCTTTGACAAAAGGAACTTTTTTCAGTGTGAGCTTTTAGTTTCAACTGTTCTTCAAAAGTAGATCACCCAGTGCTGACTTAAGGCAGTGGTAAAGCTTCCACGTGACTTCAGTGACCCAACCCTTCACGACTGCCCTTATTCCATCCACCCAGCACAATGAGTCAACTGATTGCATTTAGGAACTTGCTGTACACCTGTAATTTAGTGTGCTGTCATCTCAGAAAGCAGTATTGGTGAAAATGACATAGTCTTTCCTTTAGAATTTACTGTCCCAATAAAATTAACGACCTAACCTCCAGGTCCTAGATAACTCCACAGAGGAAATCAAATTCTAAAGAGGGTCCTTTCTTATCAGTACCAACCGAGTAAAAAGTGAATCATTGCACAGGCCTCGATGTGAAATACCGATGGCCTTGGAGTGGCAATCAAACTTCAAAAGTTCATGTTTCACAGAAAACGTTAAGCTGGGTAGTTGGAAAAGGTTGCTCCCACACTTTGAAGCATTTTTTCTTTTAATGTAGTTACCAGTTGTTTCAGGATGCAAGGAGGAGCCCACCCAGGGCAACTGTGATTTAGATAAGAGAGATGTGCAGTCGCATGCCAGTGGCTGAGTCAGATGAGTGACAACACAGAAAATCCCATCCAGCCTTGCTTCCAGTCCGGCACCTATTAAAAGCCACCTCCCAAGGACATGTATGATACAAAGCCACGATCTGGTATGAATGGTGAGGGCCGTAAATGAACACCAAGCTGGTTTGTCCTAAGGCCTCCCATCCGCGAGGCTCAGTGTAGAGGGGTAGGTTTGGCAGGACCAAGGAGGTCCATACTCCCCTTCCCATGCTGTTAGCACCACTCAGCACAGCACACACACTGTGTGACTCAACAGGAAAGCAACCACCCCACCGAGCAGCTGCCCCCATTGCTCCATCAGGAATGGTGTGCTTTACAAACACTGATGTGCAAGGCTCCTTCTGGTATGGATTTACTACTCCATTCAAGAGTTAGCAAAGTTAGACGTGAAAACTCAACAGCCTTAACATTTTTCCAGTGCCTCACAGTTAGTGTCAAAGAGTTTTGAAGGAAAAAACATCAGTTCCAGAAACTTGAAATCCCACTACCTATGAGATCCAAGTCTACACCAGCCCTCCATTTTTTTGAAAAGAAAGCTCAAGATTACTCAGATATCCAGCTGAATGCGTAAGGAATATAATTTTCATGAGCCTTTAGAGAGCCTTACAGAAATCAAGAGCACCATGCAAATTTTGCCACTAATTTGCTATGGTTAGGTCACTTAAACTCTCTGTTCTCCCTTATTCTTGCCCATAAAGACAATTCTAATGACTGCTCTTATTACAGAAATACGGGAAGATTTAATGAGTTAATATTTTTCCAACATTGGAAATACGTAAAGTACTCAGCAAATGCTGAATGTTATCAGGAGTGCTGGAACAGCGGTGCACAGTAAGAGTGCCAGCCCTTTTAGCTAAGGGAAAGATAGAAAAAATCTGCTTATTGAGATGGAACCAAAATTGAAATGGGTTCAATTTTTACAAATTTTCACAATTGCATGTTCCAGAACTTGCTTAAAGCTCTGGACATTATGAAATCTCACAACCTATTTGCTGCTTTTCAAGACCAGAGAGTGACTCCCTCATCTCCACAAACACACTTCAGTCTTGCTTCTACTGCTTCTTCACGTACAACTTGCCATTACATATTTTAAAATCTCTATGCCAGGCAAAATGACTTAATTCAAAAGTCTTAAGGAGAACAGATTTATAACCTTGTTTGATAAATGCTGTGTTTCAACCTAGGATGGTTTTTCTTTGCACATTTACAGATGAAAGCTACCAGAAATTATTATAAAGCACAGGGTAAGAAACTCAGGTAGTATAAAAGTACTCTTCAGTTGGCTTAGGATGACTTATACTCTGAGGATCTGGACACAAACCAAGAGGAAGCTTGCCAACAGAGCTTTTCCTCAGCAACCGTCTCTTAGAGAGGCCGTTGCAATCCCAAATAATTTCCTCTATTAAACCCCTGTTCCAGCTCAGGAGTTCCTTCCTTTTGCAGTAGCAATGGGAAAATGCAACCAACAGCATCAGACCCATCTGTACAAGTAGTTTAACTACACAGATCCATGATTAGTATTTCAATTTGTGCACTGTGCTTACCAAAGAACCTTGAGAGCCAGCTTCAATTCATAAGGAAACGTATTTTTCAAAGCCATCTGAGCCGACACGTTCACAAAAGAACACTATCTGACTCACTGAAATCAAGATCCTCCTCAGCAATAAAAACCTGGGGAAAGAGAGGATTTGCATCTTGCCCAGGATGTCAACAGGATTTGCTCAATGACAAAATGCACGCTGATCACTGGCAGCCTAAGCCCAGCACAGCAGGCATCAGCAGTTAGTCCTGTCCTTGTCGATATCTTAGATGTGTTCATAATTTCCCTCATTTCATCAATTTCATTAAGATGATAATGTTCACATCAGTAAACATACACATTTGGTCAAATAAGCTTGTATGATAAGATTACACTCTGTACTGGACTTTGCAGAACAGCACTGCTACCAGAACATGCAGCTCTATGCCATCAGCTGCCATTACTTTTGTTCTCACTACCCCTATCATAACACACAGGCCCTCAGTAAGGTAGTAAGTGATGGCAACTGACATGGGGAGGTGCCTGAGGCACAGATAGAAACTCATGTTAGTGCTCCTCTGCTGCCAGAATACAGCCCACGTTTATGGTTTGGGTCGTGGTCATTAAGGAGCCCAGCAGATTAATATTTTTTTCTTATTTCTCCCTTCAATGTAGCATTCAATTTTGCTAGGTTTATAGCTTTCACAGGAAAATGTACTGCTAAACATAGATGAGAAAAAGATACAGGACATACAGAAAACATATCCTGTAGGGACCTTTCAGCATCATTTCCAGATATCATATTTTTCTTGTTATAAAACAACTCCTCAATATCTTCAGCTGTGCATGGTGACATGACATAAACCCAATACAGAAATATCAAGGAATTTATCTGTTTCCATCTACTTTCCTGCCACCAGCTGTATGAGAGTCATTTACTAAAAAGCAACTTTGGAATACAAGTATTTTGACCTCAAGTATATCAAAACCTCCATGCAGGATCAGCTGAGTATAGTCCCATTTCTACCATGACATGAGGAATAATGTCATTTGATCTCAGTCTTTTTATCTTTTCTAATGCTTTTGTCTCTTTTACCTACTCCTCCTGTTACCTGGTGTGCATTATGCACCTTAAGAGATCCAGGGTACGTTGTCTCAGAGAAACAGCAATTAATTATTAAACCTGTCTCTATAACAGCCTTCCAGGTGTTGAGACAATCTGTAAGCTAAGCACTGATGTTTATCTCTGTAACACGGCACTACTGCATGAAACCTGTCATCCAAACTGCTGCACAAGCCGTTTCATTTTTATTCATCTTTATTTTTTATGGAATTGCCTTACAGTGGAAAAGTGCCTTTAAAAAAAAAAAAACAAACAGACAATCTGTGGTTAAATCCTCCCTTCTGTCCACTTCTGGGCAGGCACGTGTCACCATGCAAAACATCACACTGATTTCAGTACTGTCCTTATCACTTTTGCTGTGTAAGCAGTCAGGAGCTGGAAACCTGGAACCAGGTTTAGATTCAGCACTCGCCATTTCCGAGACAGCTCATTTCTTGTGGGATTACACATCATCGGGCTAATTTTAAGGTTGTCCATGAAAGGGGAATGGAGTGGGTGAGGGGTGAGAATCTGTTACCAGCAAAAAAAGCCCCCAAAATTGTGGGGTGAGATTTTGTGCCCTGCAGTTGCAGGATGAACCTTTGGTCATTAGATTTCCTTTGTCTGCCTTTATCAGTATTATTGGAGTTATTTTTTTCACAGTCTATAGCAACACATTAAAAATCCCTCTCAGGCATCTAAAACTATTGCCCCAACCACAGTGCAAACAACCTAAAAGTAACTTAATAAACACTAGAAGAGTCCAGGTTTCTTATTGGTTTGTCTCTCATGATTATTCAGAGGTACAAACGGAGGCACTTTTTTTGATGCCTAACAACTGTATGTCCCTTATGATTTTTTTTGGTATCTACTAAGATAAAAATGTATCTGCTTCTTTTCTTTCTGGCATGTGACTCCAGGGTTCCTCTCTGCTCCAGCTGGCTGCCTACTTGCACAAAACTTGCAGGAATTCAATTAGCTTTGAACCCAGTCTCCAGCAGCCAAATTAAATCAACTGGCACGTTCAACAGTTATCTGAGGATGTACAGAACATGATCGCCCTATTTCCTGAGGAAACCAGACAAGCAATTCCTATTTCTAAGAGCTAATCACTGGCAATGGATGTATGAAATAAATGGGAAAATTAGAAGAAGGCAGAAAGGCTGAAGTCAGGTAATAAGAAGCCAAGCAGTCTATTGTGCAAGAAAATGAACATTAGTCACAGTACAATGCTGACTGCTGGCACCAGCTTTGCAACCAGGCAAGGCATTTAAAGGAAGGCAGGAGGGAGGTGGCAAGGTGGGATTTTGTCCAAAATCATCTTATATATGCAATACAGCATGGAGGGAAATTCCACTTGAAGAGAACCCGTAGGAGATGCATAAGCAAAGGTGGTTATGTCAAATGATCAGGGACAAGCTGTTTACCTCTGGATCCAAGTGCTGATCCAAGGAGACTGACCTGCCTCCAACCTTGCCCCAAGACTTGCCATGGCCGGGGGGCTCATCTTCCAGCCGAGCATCTCATGGAAACACTCCTGCTGCCTCAACCCACGTGGAGCAAGGGGAAGCTTACTTTATAAATTCAGACATGAGCAGGTGGAGAGCTGCTCCTCTGGGAAGTCAGGAAACACAGTAGCTTTTTCCATTGTTTGCAAAAGGGGTGTCTGCCCACATCCTCCAGAGGGCAACTGGTCTTAGGGAGGGACTATGTTTTCAGGCACTTCTGTACAAAAGTAAAATGCTTGCACTTTTCACTATGGGGAAGGGAAAGGGAGTTAATGTGTGTTGAGAGACATCTCAACATGTTCCTGGTATTTTCTGAGTTACAGAAGACATCTGGGCTCCCACCTTTCTGCATGGATGGGTACTGGATGTTTGGATGGAAAGAAAACCTGAGTTTAAAGCACTTCTGCAGCATGTTTTGGCTGATGTGGGTCCAGTGAGAAGCAGCAGCAAACAGATGCTGGTGGGTGAATGGATGGATATGTAGGCCACAATGACAGAGACAGGACAGAGTACAAGGTTCTGTGGAGCTATGACTACTCACAGGTTTGACTGTTTCACATATCCATAAGGCAATGTCACATTTACATTTGGTCAAGTGAAAATGAGCCTGGAATAAATAAATGTGAGAATTATTAGCTGAAGCAGTGACAAATCAGACATGTATGCTTTGCCTCTAGAAAACTTGCTCTTCTTCCTCTACCTGCATCAAGAGCAGGAGCTGCCTCTTATGAACTCTTTCCCTTTTCTATTTCTCTGCTGTCAGAGTTACCTTGTTCCAGGAGAGTTTTTTCCCCACTGGCTAAGCCTGATGCTTTAAGGCCCATGAAGGCTTTAAAGCTGCTTACAGATTGCAAAGTGACCTTTTTTAGACTTCAGACTGAGATTGACTTACGTGAACTCAGAGTCCCTGAACATGGGGAGCAAATTGTCTTCCATATTTCTAAACTGTCAGATAGTCATTAGTTATAAATAATAAATGTCACGTGGCTTGAAAAAGCCTATTTAAGAATACTTAATGCTTGTGGTAAGTCTTTTATCTCCGAGTATTTTTATCTTAACTAGTGGTTTCAGCCCTTGGCCTCAGAACTGCCTATGGGAGGGAAGGAGAAAGGTAAATATTATACATGATACTCTTAAAACGTGAAGAAAAGAGAATGGGTAAGCCAAAGACAGAACTTGGATGAGACCCAGGAGGAATGAGGATGGCCTTGTGCACGCGCTAGCCATCACGGTTGCAGTGCTTTGCAGAAAGGCTGTGCTTGCTGCCTGCTTGTTGCCAGATACCAGGCAGGAAGATTTTCTGCAAGCCCCATCCTCAGTATCTGGCCTCTGGGAAAGGCAGGACAGGAGGCAGAGCAGGTCCCCACTCCTCTCAGCTGCACCCCAGTGCTGACTGCCCTGCCAGTAGGCAAGGCAGGCAGGGGGCAGATATCTTGGCTCCATGTGAACATAGCACAATTCCTCTTTCCTCCCTCCAGTTCACTAAGCTCTCATTTCCTATGCCTCTGCTAGCGCAGTTCAGGCTGAAAAATAGTCTTCGTAATGGCCAAGCTTGTTTGCTTTCTTTGGGGATGTTTATTTAATATCTCTTCACTAATGAGTCAGGCTTTTTCTATGATCCACAAGGCATCAATACTGCATGTGCTCAGAGACCTGAAGGCTAAGAAATACATGGATGCTAAGCACTGTGTATTTCAAGTGGCAAGTGTTTTGTTATCAGCAACAGCTAAACAAGCCAGGGAACAGCCTGAACTTCTGGAGTAAAAGCAAGATCAAAGCACACAAAGGTTAATTGGCAAAATGCCACAGGAGCCATTCTGCAGTGGGAATTTATGAATTACAAGCGTACCAGAAAAAGACTGCGTTAATCACTAGATTACGCTAAGTACTTGCCAATTTTAATACAGTAAACCACTATTTTTTTCCTACTTCAGCATCAAAAAAACTTCCCTTCTTAAATATAGAAATATATAATCAGATACTTATCAAATCCTTTCCCCCTCCTTCCCCAAGAAAGGCATTAATATTATTAATAACACCATCAAGATCTCTGAGAAGGGCGTTTGGAGGATGGGGCAGATTTTACCTCTTCCTCCCCGTCCCTTTCCTGTTTTGTGCCTCCCATGACTATATGCTTGAAGGCCCTTGTCCCATTTGCCTGTGCTGCCCTCTGGGTTATTTTCTCCATGACTTGGAGTTGTCCTCTGAGCACAGAAATCCTCTGATACCCTCCCCAATAGCCCTGTGTACCTCAGTTGCCCAGCATGCCCCTTGGACAACAACTTTGCCAAAACAAGGGTGGAGGGGATGTTGAGGAGCCCCCCAACCACATGTCCCTGGTGTCAAGGACATGCCACCCAGAGGGTCACCCCACAGCCAAGGGAAGCTGCTGCAGGAGCTAGGCAGCAACCCTGGCTCACCACCTCCTGAAAATGGCATGTTAAAAATTCTACTGTGCATTTAAATTGTATTTATAGACGCCATCTATCATAGAGGTCCTAAATGCATTAAACTAAAATTCATTTAAAGACCAGTGTTCTTCAAGAATCCTAAAAACAGCTCAAAAGGATGATATCATTATAGCCCTCTCCTAAATTCCATGGTTTCAAGTAGGTCTCTGATGCTCAGCAGGGCTTGGTTTACACTGAGGCTGAGCGCCTGACACTGGTATCCATCAAAGAGGGGAAGAGAGACAGCAGAAAGCAAGCTCAGACTGACCCTTTCTGTTACAGGAAACAGGGCTCACGGTTCCCTTACCTTCATGAAACAAGAGTCAGTGTTGTAACATCAGTACAGAATTAGTGTACAATAAGCCAGAATCAGTCTCACAACCTTCAGGACTGGTAAAGATCAAAAGAGAGCACAAAAGCAGAGCCCTATCTCTAAGCCAAGGCAAACAGCTGACCTCTTGCTCCGTTTTTAAACTCCAACCCGCCCCTCCCTGGTCTCTGACCATAACTGGGCAAAGCTGGGCGCCCGCTGCTCGCCTCCAGCCTGAGGGAGGTTGAGGCAACAAACAGAAAACATATGTGAACTACAGACCTTGCTAAATGAGCTGTATGCAGTATTTTTCATTCTTGATGTGGTGGCATTTTAGGCAGTGTTGGAGTGCTCACAGGGATGCAGTTCCTTTGGCTAAAGCTTGCTTTTTGGTCATCTGAACCTAATTTATGCAGCTGTAGCAGATATCCCATAGCCAAGGACACAGGGATAGCAGCAGGTAGTGCCAGTACACTAGCAGTATGATAGGCACAGTACCTCAGTCATCAGTGGATACGTATATTGTTATCCCGAGTTTGACTCTCAGGTCTAAAATGAGTTATTTCACCCCTTGAGTCTGCGTTTCCGTGGCTACTTGTGTTTTTATTTATGTTTACCAATTCATCAGTGCTGCTTGCAAATACAGATAGCACTTACAAGCTATTCCCAAGGGAATAAGCATTTTACATTCCAAGTTTTACTAACGCAGTGGTACTAGAAGCAGAAATAAGGCATAAGTTAGTGTGACTTGTTGCAGTAATGCTGCTTATTCCCTGCATAACTAACCTACAAGGGTGAGGGAATATTAAGTACCATGTAGGCCACTGATTTTCTTATTCATGCAAAACCTCCACTGCAAGTTTAAGCAATGCCTATACCTGTGGTGCAACAGGGTAAGGTGTGATGCAGTTTTCTTTTTCTTTCTTCATTAGCGTAATTTGTTTCTATGCCTTCCTCAACTCCCCTTTTTTTTTTCTTTTTTTTTTTTTAACTCTTCTGCAGAAAGTCAAACAACAGGCAGCTTTCTTCTACAAACAAATCCAATTAGTTAAGATTGTGGACGGATTAAGTTTTAAGACTCCACGGAGATGCCTGGATGGAAACCCTTTAGGTTAGCTGGTTCTTATTCAAAAACACACAAACAAGGATGGAGAACAGCACCACATTTAACTTGGGGACTGGTGGGTGGAAACCACTAGATTATTAAAGATGTCCCTTTATCACCCTTGAAAAGGGAGGGTCAGATAAGCCAGGATATGACCCAATACCAGGAAGGACAGGTATGCAGGTCACTGTGTCACATGGGAAGACGCAGAGCAGAAACCGAGCAGCAGCCTGCACGCAGTGGCCCAGATCAAAGAAGAAACTGGGGTCACCTTCAGAAAGAGCTCTGACCATGGATTGGGGAACAGCAGAACAAAGAAAAACATCATACCCAGCTCTTGTCTCCCTCTGGAAAGACAGACAGTTGTCTTGGCTGCTGTCAGGAGATGGCTGATGAAAAAAAAAAACCTTTAATAAAGAATTCCTAGGATTTTTTTAGGCCAGAAATAAGGAGGGCAAACAGGTGCAGAGAGTATGCAGACAGCTGCATGTACAGTATGAGTGACTTCTGCTTGATCCCTGGAGTTCTTTCATCCAGAAAAACTGTCAAAGCGAGGAGAAGGGAACAAAGATTTCTCTTCCAAGGCATGGAACAAAAATGAGGCAGATGGCAGGACTGATAAAAAGGTTTCAGGCATTCATTTTTTTGGAACAGGTTAGGAGAGATTTGAATCCTGCTTCAGCAGGATGAGCCATCAACTAGCCTGCAGCTCTGGCTGAATAGCTGCTATTGCTCTTGGAAATAAAAGTTGCCAGCATACAGATGCTAATAAAGTCCATGTGGTCAACTAAAACTGATTGCATGAGAGAATCCTGGAGGACCAGTTACCCAGCAGGAGTCAGTAAGGGTAGAAGTGCTGACAGTCACTTCTCCACTGCTTTCTAGTGATGACTATTTAAATCCATGTGACTCCAGAAGGCACCGTGCTTGTCACCTGCCGGGCAGTTCCCTTGATTATATGGTATTGCACAGCAATAGTATATGACTATTTCCCTGGATCAAGAGGTGGGTATTTCAAGACACAGTATTTTATATAACTGTTTATACAGTAACAGCTGGCTGCAATGAAGTCATCAAGTGTTTCTGAGGTTACATAGTACTGCAGAAAAACTGAACAAGAATCCACCTGGGCTCCTTAACCATGGCCTGTGTCCCAAAGGGTGCCACAAACCCCATGAAAGTGGCAAGGGCTCAGCACTGCAGCAGAAGCTGTGTTGGGTGCTAGCAACCCAGATTTCGGCAGCCTTTGATCTAAACAGTTTGATTGTTGGAGGAGAATCATAACACTGCAAAAGTCTCTTTTATGATGAGGGTGATTAAACACTGGAGCAGGTTGCCCAGAGAGATGGTAGATGTCACACCCCTGGGCACATCTAAGGTTGAGTTGGTCAGGGCTCTGAACAGCCTGATCTGGATGAAGGTATTGCTGATCATTGCAAGGGGGTTGGACTAGATGACCTTTAAATGTACCATCCAGCCCAAATATTCTATGATCTCAATTGCATCAGATATTCTGCCCTCATCAGAAAGATACTGTTGCAATCTCTACTTCTGCTGCTACTAGCTCTGAGCAGAATGCTGCCAGTTTATCAAGAGTATCTGCCATCAACAGAGCTCATTAGGGGATAAGACTTGTCTGAAGTGAATGTTGAGCTGGAACTGCATTTTCTTTGCACATTGTAATAAATCTGAATGTTGCAACCCCCTGGAAAATAACTGTTTAGGATTGATCATAATGGAGAAACAATTTTTTTTAGAGTTTGCCTGTTGAGTTTTTGTTTCATTATGAAAACAAACATCTCATATGGAAGAAGGAAATTTATTCTAAAAAGTCCCCAAAAGTAAAAGCAAGACACTTCACTACCATCCAAACTTTGCAAAACATGAATTTCTGTAGAACTGTGGTTTTTTACTGGCCCGCAATAGCTGTAATTGGGTATTGGTTTTTTGTCCGATTCTAATCAGTATAGCAATATCCAACAAGGTGTGCTGAAAAATTACATCACATTATATGGGCAAAAATGTACTTAAAATGTATTTGTAATGACAAAAGAATGAGGTCGATAAATGTAGTTTATTTCACTTTGAGAGGGGCTGGTATAAGAGATCTGCAAAAGGCTAGTGGGACCCAGGTGAGCCTAAAAAACTGCAGGAAGAGCTGTACCATCAAATCTCTTCTAGGGAGCAGTAGACAATATGAAAATATTAGATTAGGGACAGAGTGGTCATTTTGAGCAACTTTACATTTTAAATTGGCCAGCAAGCAGAATGTTGAGAGAGACCAGGAGCACAAAACCTGGGTTCTAGTATTAGCAAGTCAAATTGTGAACTGACATCAGGAACATGGTGATGATTGTGTCATGAATTTCACAATAATTGGTGCGGTTTCCTACAGCTCTTGCAACTCTGTAATTACATGAAAATTCCTATTCCCATTTAAAAGTAAAAAATGTTTCCAGCCTTGAAAGTTTAGAAAGCATTAACCAAGCTCTCCAAACCAAAAAAGTAAATAAAAAAGCACATCAAACTAATTATTAAACTCTCCCAAACTCTCAGGGTTTTCCAGCAGACAGCTCATGCTGTGTGATGGCCTGAGTTGAGCTGATAGTGCTGGCAGCTCAACAGGAGAAAATTTTATTTTCTTGAGAGGAAGGTGACTAAGAGGGGGTATCTGTTTTTAAAGATAAGAGGGTAAAATACAGTGGCAGTGTGGTTGGTAGGAAGGAATAGCTGTAGTTTTCATGTGGCTTTTTTTGTCTGTATGAGAGATGGAGCTAGGAGAAAGACTATAAGTGGATCCTAGCTTTCATGACAATCTTTACTTGCCCCCTGTCTCTTTCATATATTTCTTACATAGCACTACAGAAGCTTTTGGACACCTGGGAAATGCATCACCAATTGGGATAAATATACACATATGCATGTATTATATTCATATATATCTGCATATGTGTATTTTAAATGTCTGCAACCCTTTCGTCCCCTAGGGCCTTGTAAGAAGCAAGAGCCACAACACACAGGAGGTACCAAAATAAGAATGTAGCTGCCACAAATCCATCTTTAATCCCCCTTTAATTACACGGGCCACTGGGGCCTTAACGCTGAGACAGTGCCATGCTGCAGAGAGCTCCAGCAAGTGTAAAGGCAGCAGCAGCACCTGATGATGCAGGACTTTACAGGACAGAATGTGAAGTGAAGGCTGTAATTAGGAAACCACTTTATTGTGAAGCAGGCAGCCTAATGAAAGCAGCTGATGAGACCAGCTGACTGCATCTCTATTGACAATAGCCTGCTAGCATCATTAATATCTGTCACGGTTTTGCCCCCTACCCCAGCACATCTCTGAATCCATCGAGTGAGGTAACCTCCCCACACCATAATGACCAAAATCCTCCATGAATTGCTGTGCTGAGAACTGCCCTGAATTTCTGTGTTGTGATGTGCTCTATGTTGGGTGTGGGGGGCAGAATTTAATCTCTGGGCTCACCTATGGCAAACAGCCAAGAAAGGAGGGCTGTAGCTACTCCTGCTTCACACATGCTACCTCATGTGTGAAGGACATGGAGGAAACAGAAAATACAACCAGGCAGTGACAGATGCAGAGGAGTAGACTATGTTCAATCTCAGCACAAAGATAACAACAAATGCAAGGCACTTCCACAGAGCTCTTCCTCAGCAGGTTTAAAATGCTCCTCACACACTTTACTGAATTCTTCGCTCCTGGCTATTCTGAGAGGGGGTCAAAGTCCAATGACCTGTTGTCCTCTCAGGAAGACTGGGGCAGAGGGAGAGAGCAAAGTGCTTCTTTGAGGCCTGACACATGAACAGAAAATGAGTCTGCTAATTTTCAGTTCTTAATTCTGAAAAATTTAGCTTATATGCCTCAAAAAGACCTTTGGAGATCCCTTACTGATCTGTCCCTTGCATCTGATACCCTACACTTTTTTCCTCCCTGAGAGTATTTTGTGCAGTTTGGCTTGGAGAAGCTGACAGTTTCTCTGTGTATGCTGATGGACTAGCTCCCTGCTTTTCAGCTTAGCTCTTAATGCAAGTGGAAATATATTCAGGAAGAAGCTTGCCCTTTTACTGCCCTTGATTCACCTAGACTGAGCCTACAGGACTTTGGGTCTCCCAAGCTCTCTGGGTATCAGCTTGTGAAAACATTCTGAATTTACTACCCTTTTAACCAGCAAAGAAAATAAATCTTCCTTGCCATAAATGCTGATGTTGGTGCACTGAGAAGTCCAAAGGGAGGCTGCAGAGGGAGAGAGAAACATTCCCCATGCGATGATTAAAGTGCCAGTTCATGAAAGCTGACGTCAGCGCATGCCTTCAGGGTGGCAGAGCACTTTGCATTTATCCTTTCCTTGTTTGTGCTCCATCTGGATGGGCTCCAGTGGAAAAAAAAAAGAGGGAAAAGGAGAAGCTAATGCCTTTCTAATACACTTCTGAAATCCTTTGGTTTCACACAGGGAGCAGACTCTGAAACGTCTAGCTGCTGCTTGCCCAGTTCAGTGAGATAAAAGAAACCAAAGGCAGCTGGTGCTGGGGCCAAACTAAGTCATAATTAGATTGTCATCTGCTGCTGGGGCAGCTCAGAGGGAGACCAAAGGAGAGCACACGGGTAAATAACATCTTCTTAGGATCTGAAAACTTGCAGGGACAACACTGTTTCCCATCAAGAAGATTCATCCCAACTCACACTTGTTTTCATGTAAAGTTATGATGTATCAAAACTCAAAAAAGCTACGCAAGTAAGCTACAGGTTTCAGCTAAAAATGGTCTGGTGGGAAGACACCCAGGAGCAGTTCCTGGCTGGGGGAGAAGATAAGCACAGCCAGTACTAGGCTTCCTACTGAAGCAGATTTCCCTTCCCCAGGATAGAGCAACACTGGGATCGCCACAAACTCCCTCTTTTCCATAACTTTTTTTTTTTTTTTATGTCTGAGCTGCTGTTGGAGTCAATGGGAAAGGCTTACCCGATCACTGTGGTCACACACATGCTGCAACTGCTCCAATAACGACACTGCAGGGTTTCTTGCTGAAGATGGCTACCGATAATTTGGTTTTAGAGATACACACTGGTACTGTCATGCAGCAGGGATGATGATTGTGCACGACAGTGGTTTTGGTCTGTGGTCACTCTCATAGCTAGCAAAATTTCTTGGTACAGACAGCTCATGTTGATCAATACAGGAGTTAGCTTGACAGCGAAGCTGCCTCTTTAAACACTGAAATAACAGCTTTGCATTTACTGGAACTATTCAAAAGGAACAACTTTTCTTTCTCTTCAGACATGCTGATGATTTAGCATTATTTCCCATTTATAAAGTCAGGATGGCAATATAAAAAAATAAAAAAGTTCCAAATCAGTAATATTTTTCAACTATATGCCTTCAGCTGAAAAATAAGGCAAAAGGCAGACATCCTACATTGCTGAATATTCTTAAACTAAACAGCCTTTGAAATAATTCTGAAATGAAAACTTTCACTTTAGGTCCACTTTTCCCCACCATTTTTCTTTCATCAAGTAAAAAATGAACGACAAACAGACCAACAGCACAAGAAAAAACTTCCATTTCGCCAACCTAATTTCTTCTCAGTAGGATCCACTTTTTTCTGTTCTGGAAGACATACCATCACCATGTAAACAGATCTGAGATTGGATGCCTGAAAATCCTGACCACTTCCTACTCTACTCAGTGTGCAGGGATCCCTTTAGAACTTGGTGCAACCCGCAGCCTTGCACCTTGCAGGCTGGTGAGCTAATTACTGGGTGTGGGAATGCAAGTGGGAGCACGATGGGAGGGCAGTAAACTTCCCTGTCGTCTCCACTCCCCACCCCGTGATACTCACGGCCCCGGCTGCCACCACAGCGCTGCCAAGAGCCCAGGGTCTCTGTGTGTAAATGGAACATCAGGGCAGACCTGATCCCCAGAGAAGTTTGCTGCTCCCCAGCCCTCTCTTCCCCCCACCCCCGGACAAACTGCCAATATTTTGCCGTATTTGCATTCAATCTAAGGTGAAAAACAGGCTATAAACTGGCACAGCCACCAGTCTCTGTGTTAGTGATCAAGTGGTTACACAACTGGGCTGTGTCTGTGGAGCCAGGACTGCTGGGTTTAATCTCCTGCTCAGTCACTGACTCATCGCATAGCCTGGAGAACATAATTTCACCTCTCTGCACATAAATTTCATCATCTTTAGCTGGGGAGGGTAATAAGACTATCTCACAGGAATGTTAGGACACAAAAATTACCCTCATAAATACTTGTAAAATTCTCTAGATGATGCTCCGACAAAGGCAATAAGTTGTTTCGTTGTTGAATAAGTAACAACCAGGGGAATGTCCTAATTGTCAGACAGGCTTATTTACCTACCTTGTACCAGAGATTTCTGGCAGCTGCGACAAAAGGATGTTTCAGGTAGGGAAAAGGGTGAAGAGATTGTTTGACTACTGCAGTAGGAGCAGCAGCAGGAAAAGGTCAGCTCACGCCACAAAAACAAGTACGTGACAGATAAATGCTATGTCAAAGGCTAAGTGGCATTTGTGGCATTTTCAGCTCAGATGCACAAGAAGCTTATGTAGATGACCCAGTGATGCAATACGTATGTCTAATCCTGTTAACAATGTTCCACAGAGTCCCACGTTAGTTCTTCAGAGTACATGCTGAACTCTGGTTTTGGACTTGAAAAGCATTTAGATACCTGAAGTTCTGCTTTTGCACCATCCCACAGGTGTTATTTTTCTTGCCTACAGTGAGGGTCTCACTGTCTGTCCTCCACCTGAGGCTGCCTGGGAAGCACAGCCGGGGTATGTCAGTGCCTCTGATGCCCAGAGGGTTTGGGATGAATACTCAGGGACACGATATGATTCACACAGACACTCAGTTTGGCTGAGGGATGGTTAGTGGCTGCTGCAACCCAGGCCCCAGAGGCTGTACTTGCAGACAGGCAAGGCTTCTGAGGGTTCCAAAGCCTGTGCTGAAGTAACATAAGATGGTTGCTGAGAGAGCTAAGCAGAGAAACAACCTGGACACCTTCAGAAGATGCACCCTTGATTTTTGTTGTCTAATCTATCCCAGCTTTGTCCTCCCCACTTACTCCTAACTCCTGTGTTTTACTTTGATCTGAACACTGACTCAGAGGATACCTATGGGCAACCTGGCAAGTGCAGGTAAATCCCTTGTGGGTGGAGAGCGGCTGAACCAGGCAATTCCTGTGTCTTTAAGCAGTGCAAGAACACAGAAAGTATCTCCTGCCTCATCCACCCACTGTGAAGCCCTTACACAAGGCCCAGCTTCCCCTGCTGTTGTTGAATTGAACCCCTGCTGAGCAACCCTGGATGCTGTGTCACTTTGGGGATTATCTCCTACCACTACCTAAGCCCATTGGGGCCCTCAGGTGGTGCTTTCTGTCACTGAAGCAACACAAATGGTAGCTAAAGGGTTTTCCTTCATGGCTAGTTTTTAGCAACAAAAGGAATTGTTATGAAATTTTTGATGGTTATGATAGAGATACTTTGAAGGTATCATGTCCCTTCTCTTCACAGCCATAATAATTTTACACCAATGAGAAAGCTCTCTTAGATGTCTGGAATCAGCTGGTTTTTCCAGCTGAAATAACTCACTCCAGGGTCAGCCCATGGGATCAGTGGCAGGAATTCCTGACCGCCTCACATGGAACCATGTCCCTTCAGAACCCCTAGTCCAAAGAGACTACTAAATCCTTCTTGTAGAGAAGCAGAAGGCCTGGAAACTTACAAGCATCCTACCACAGAAACACATTAATGGATCCCACGCTTCATCCAACAGAGGACATAGCACATTTTCATACCCAACTTCTACAAATCCTGCTGAAGGCCTGCAATTAGGGAAAACTCCGTTCAGCAAATGACGTTTTCTCAGTAAACTTCATGTTGTTATGAATTCATCATGAGTGACAGTTTCATAGGTCACAGAAATGGAAAGACATAAGGAAACTTCCTATAGCCAGTGAGTAGTTCCAACCACTCCTTAAACAAGCTCACCTGTGTTTAATTTGATTTATTTTCTAAAACTGCTCAAGCCCTCTGCTTTTTCTGTCTTTTCCTTCCCTTGAGATACTGTTCTCTCCAATAGTCAAAACCAGAACAATTTTTTGTTTGTGCTAGAATGGTCATAAAAAGCAGCTAAAGCTCGTAATTTTCACAATGAGATACAGACTCCTGGACTCCTGCTAGAGATGCTTCTCAGGTCCCTGGTTGAGCAAACTGGGTACTTGGAACAGAATTAGTTTTAACACAATAGCTCACAGGACCATCCCTCCCTGTTGTGCTCAAAGAACTATGATACCCAGAAAAATTGTTTTATTTAAGTAATATATGAACTATTTTATGGACAGATTTTCTTGTCTCACTGGTCCCAAAATCTCAGATGCCTTCCTTCTGAAAACAAAAAGGGGGCTGGGGGGTTGGGAGGAGGGGGGGAAGAGCATTGCAAACCTATGATCCTTCAATAGTGAATTCTTTAAATATATCCAAGCAATGTGGATCACAAAAATGAAGAGCTGTAACCATTTAGAGCCTTTCCTTTCTTTAGGTGGGGTTGTTTCACCTCAACATTTTAGCTAAACGTCCCTCAAAGTAACAAAATTCTTGCCCAGATGTCCCAGGCTATCACATACTGCCTAGCTGTTAAAATGACATCATTTGTCATTAGCACATCTCACCACCTAGAAGGTGGTGGGAGGAAACATTTAGCAATCTCCAGAGCCACACAAAATTCTCTGCAGATGTTTTTTTCTGAAATTTCCCTCTCTTCCCTAAGTTCACTGAGCACCTAAACTGGACTTTGGGGCAAACTGACCCTAGACCTTACACAGCAGAATGCAGACACTGCACCATGATGAGACGAAGGCCAGAATTTAAACTCCAGAACTGCTGAAGCTGCAGGTAAATGTTTGCCAACACTTGTCAGGCTTCATCTCTTCCCTGTTTGAAGAACAGATTATTTCTCAAGACCAGGGAACAGTGTAATATTTACTCCCAATGTCCTTCTTGACAATCTGAGCTATTGGCCAGTACCCACAAAGGTCCTTCGGATAGTGACTGCTCACGTGGGCTGAGCTGTGGCTCTTCTCCAGAGGAAACATTCACAAAGCCTGTTTTCTCAGGGTGTCAGAAAATCACACAGAAGAGGTGCTTCTAAGTGGTAGGCAAGACCACCACTGGCCAAAGCAAAATCCTTGGCTAAAATGGCATGCAATTCATCCATTTCTCCATCCAGCTTTGAAGTTTCTTCTAAGCCTCTCTTCTTTTGTGCTTCACTAGGCAATCTGTCTATTCCACATCCACTGGGGCAAGATGCCATATGGGCATGTAAAACCAAGGACACGTCATTACAGAAAAAAAAAAAAGGAGGAATGGACAACTGACAGGTAAGATTACTTCCTGATTTAACCTGACACTGAATGCAAAGTATCCAGACCTAACTGGTTGTCATTGATTTCGGATTGTTACCTTAATAAGCATGGAGGGAACATTCAGCAGCAACATCTTCACGGAAACAATTTTGCTTGTGGAACAGCTGCAAACTGCACGATTCTTGATTTATTTTTTTTTTAATGTCAGTGCAGTTCACCACATACTTTAGTCTACAGAAGAAAGATGCTAGAAGATACTTCCATAGACTAAATAAGAAGCCTGCCAGATCCTGCTCCAGCTCCTGTTGTTCTCATACATTAAAGCTACACCAAAGCTACAGAAAGTTGGGGAAGTCTCCTGCTGCATTACCAGAACAGAGCCAATCTAATTTAAGATTAATGGTTTCCTGGTTCCCAAAAGCATCAGTAGAGGCAACATTCCTTACAGGGCTAAGTGCCACAGGGAACTGCAGTTCAAAGCAGAATCACCTAGGCTCCTGCACAAGAATTATTTCCACTCCAGAATCCTTCAGGATAGTGAATGAGCTAAGAGCCATCTTTCCTCTCACTTCCTAACCGGCTGCACTTAGGTTTTAGAAGCTCAGAACAAAATTTAGCTTCTTAAGTGAGAAAAGGGGATGTTTAGTTATTCTAGCAGGGGGCACAGGCATGAAACCCCAGAAGCACTTGTACCCGTCTCTATGCAGGACAAGCCTCATGTGGGAGACCGCAACATTTTGTAACTCTACCTCATGCTCCAGGAGTCCCACCCTGCTTCCTGCACGCACACATGATTTGGAAAGGCAAATCAGCACTAACCTACTGCTCTTGAGTTTCCTTTGAAATATCTAGTACTGATGAACGGTTCTGTAGAGAACTAATATCATTTTACTTCTTCCCAAACCAAGAGTTCTATGAGCAGTGTCTATCAAAGTTCCCAGTAGGGAAGACGACTCACAAGAACAACATTTAGGGATGAGAGGAGGCAGCAGCCTTTGGATATTTGCTCAGCTTCCTCACATATGAGGCTTATATTTTTCCAACATGTCTGAGGCATAGGTGCTATGGAATAGACTGAAATCTTGTCTCTTGGTTGAAGGCTGTGTTTGCTTCCATTTCCCAAGCTAAATAAATATCAGGTAGATACTTAATGACCCACAGTGAAGACAGGGACAGGAAGAGCAGCCTGTGCTGCGCTGGAACAAGATGCAACTGCTTCTGTTTTACTTGCTAAATATATCCCCATTTTGTGCTGCACGTAGAGCTCACAGATACACATCTGTGGATAAGATGCAGGTAAATAAAAGTCCTACTATTAATAGGCCTACCTTTGAAAGCAGATCAAAGAAGACATGAGTGCACCTCCAGCCCTTGAAACCTGATGATGTAACTTGTACTCTGCCCCCCTCTTTTTACCTTAGCAAGGACAATGACAGGAGTGAAATAGAAAAAGGAGGAGTCTGAATACCTTCTGTGTGCATAATAATAAATTAAGGAAACCCAGAACACTTTCTTCTTGGAAACATAATAATTTTCTACTCATTTGCATTTCTGGAGTAGAAATGTAGTACACATCACAAAAAAATTGCACCAGTGCAAACCTCTCTTTGGCTTCAATAAAATTAGAAGGTAAAGTATTTAACATAGGAAATAAGAAAGATATTGGGAAACAAGATCGTGTGGATCTTGTGAAGTATCTTTAATACTAATAGATCATATGAATTGGCCTGCAGGTTTAAAACAAGGAGAATCTAATTTCCAAAAAGGATGATCTCTGAACTCCTGATCAGAATTTAAAAAACAAAACAAAACCAACTAAAAAGTGAAAAACAACTTTGCAAGCTCTTCTATGGATAACAGCCGTGGAATTTCCAGCCTGGGAGACCTGAACACAACAGAGGTCCTATGAGAAGGCTTAAGCAAAGCTAGCTTGCAGGTACTATATTTTTTTTAGACCCCCTTACTAGATGCTAGTGAACAAATTCCTTCATCACAGCAAGACTCCCATACAGGGGAGGGCAGGAGGATACAGGACAGTGCCTGGGCTATTTAACCCTGAAGGAGAACTGGCAGGTATGGCCCAGCTCCACCCCCAGCCCCAGATGGAAGGAGCCTGGAGTCCAAGGCAGTGCAGGGCCTGCAGTTATCCTACCGGTGATGCCATGTGGATGCAGGTTGCTCAGAAGGCAGCTTAAAGATGTTTCCATGGCATTGCACTTGCTCACACAGAATCGCCTTTGCATCTTCAATGTGATAGTCTTGCTGCAATCTAACACGTGAAATTGCAGCTGCTGTTTACCTCACTAACACCTTGCTATTGAGGAATACCAGGCTCCAATCACAGACTTGGCTCTAACAGTTTAAATAGAGATTTATAAGAGAAAAGGACAGATGCACAATTAAGAAGCCAGGATTCATGAACAGGTGATTCTGCTTTGTGCAATCAACTGACATCCTGAGTAATATTCATGAAACAGAATTGGACCCTGAATGAAAAAGCTTTTCACACTGTGTCCTGGTTTCAGCTGGAATAGAGTTAATATTTTTCATAATAGCTGGTTCAGTGCTGTGCTTAGGATTTAGTATGAGAATAACGTTGATAACAAATCAATATTTTAGTAGTTGCTAAGTAGTGCTTACTCTAAACCAACGACTTTCCAGTTTCCCATGCTCTGGCAGCACAAGAACCTGGGAGGGAACATGGCCAGGATAGCTGACCTGAGTTGGCCTAAGGGGTATTCCATGCCACAGAACATCATGCTTACTACATAGACTGAGGGAAGAAGTCCAGAAGGGGCTGATTGCTGATCAAGGACGGGCTGGGCATCAGTCAGCAGGCAATTAGCAATTGTATTGTGCAGGACTTGTTTTTCTTGAGTTTTATTCTTCTCTCTTTTTTGTTACTTCCCATTTCATTACAATGATTACATTTTACTTTATTTCAGTTATTAAAATTGTTCCTATCTCAACCCATGGGTCTTACCATTTTCCAATGCTCATCTTCATCCCACTGAGTGGGACTGATTGAGCAGGTGTGCGGTACATAGTTGCCAGCTGGTGTGAAACCATAGAATATTTTGAACTTCATCCTCCACCTGACTGGTCTGCAGAAGATAACTACAGTACTGATCAATGTTATTCGGCCCGAAAATCCCTGGGCAGCCAAGAAGGTTCATTCATATCCAACAGGTTTTTCATTCTGCTACTCTCTGTGTCACAGCAGCAAGCAGCCTCATCAGAGAAAGATGTTCATTCCACTTGTGTTACAGAGAGGTTGTTTTAATGTTATTTTCTGTGCCAGCCTTACGTTGGTGCTTCTTGGTTCTTCTTCGTGTCACAACCCAGCCAAGTAAACAACCCACCAGGACCCCAGCTACTGCAGTCACAATGACAGCCCAGTAGGGGACAGAAGATTCTGTTCTCTCCAAGTTGGGATCTGAATTTCCAAATCCACTATTTCTTCGCGTGGAAAGAAAAGGTTTCTCCTACAAAGGGAGAGCAAAGGCTTTATTGACCACAGACCACTCAATGGGCAGTATTCCAACAATATGCCACTGCCCCTTCTCAGAGCAAAATGGTAGATCTTTAGACAAACAGCTGGCTTTGCCTTCTCTCTATCTTAGCCCAAACATCCTGCTCTAATGCCTGAAAATTCTGAGAACACAAAAAAGAAGCTACCTCAGAATCAGGAGTCGTGACATCACTTCCTAATTTGCTTGCTGCACACAAGCAAATGGAAATACATAGACTCATTGGAACTAGCTTTAATGAGAGGCTTTCCATTACAGTGAGGGTAAAGCTTTTTGTCTTAAACCTTAAGTAGATTTCCCTGTCTGTAACAAAACAGGAATATATTTTAGCTATTCGAAGCCTTCACATAAATACTCTTTTAAACTTTACCAGTGTGAAGAAAGGACAAAAATAGAGGTAACTAATGGAGAGAGCACCTTGACCTTTACTTACAGGGTTTGGACACCTGAGTTTTGATCTGTCATGGGTAAAGTTGTTGTAAGTCTGCTTTTCACCAACTGGCTCCAGCTGAAGAAGAGAAAAGCAATGTTAAACATAATGATGAATTTTTTCTTCTCAGACTCTCTTGATTCAGACAGTTACAACTTCTTATCCAATCTTTTGGTGCTTGCACTAACAAAGAAGTATGGTAGAAGGAGCACAGGAAAGTTTGCAAACATTTTAACACTTGTGAACTGAAGACATTGAGGATCTGATGCACTGGCTGCACAATAACTCCCTTGGAAGCCAGGAATAGGATAAGTGTTTCTTCTTTTTGCAATGCTCTGAATACAACGTATTTTAAATGTTCCGCTAAAACAAAGTGGTTCACTATTACACCCAGTTCTGCCATGTACTCATCTCAAATGGCAGTGTAAGCCACAAAGAAAAAAACCCACATGACAGATGTTAGACGTATTACTTAGCACATTACTTAAAGAAAGGTGCCTCGGTGTCATGGTGATGGGAATTACTTCAGAAACGACAGTTACAGTACAAGGATGGGACAGTGCCAATCTTTGCAGTCTTCACTCAGACAAGAAATTCCTTGGGAGTTTTAGAGCTGAGGCTGGGTTCACAATCTTGCAAGAAGCAAGTTAAACAGAGCCTTCTATATTACCAGTTGTCAGCTAAGTTGCAATAGCTGACCATAAGCTCACCCCTAGCCCATTTCCAACCCGACATAAAATATGCCCAGGCTAACAGCAGGCAGTTATGCTTGGCTGGGAGTGCACATACCACCGGTTGCCATAGTTAAGCTAACGAGTAGAGGCTTGCTCAGTCACGTTAACTGAAGTGTTTACAACCATTGTGTGGACATGCCTGAAGTAATGACTTCAAGATTGGTCCATAGAGAGCTGCAAAGTTGTCATCCAGCACTTCTGGGAATACAGCACAGAGGACGGCTGATGCTTCTGCTATTGTCCATTCAGGCATTTACTGTCCTCAAGGGATTAAAGTGTCAGCTGCATGCTAAAGAGCAACAATACAGCAACAAGCCTAACACAACATGGAAAAAACAAATTCTATTCATAAGAGTCTCACATGGAAACACGGGGGATACTCTCTCTAGTTCATTTTTAATAAAAAATTTTAAAAATAGAAAGAAGCTAGCAGAGACTGAAAAATAAAAACACATGAACCACAGAAAAATATAACTAGGGAAGAGAAGAAAGCCAGCAAGTGAAGAGAAGATGAGAAGCAAAACAGGATGCCAAGTTTTGCTGATTGTTTTGGGGTCCTGATGGACTTTTTTTATGACTCCTAATCACTTAGCCCACCCACAAGGTAATGCAGTGAAGACTGAATTTGGTAGTTTTGTTGCACCTTAAAGGGAACACCTCAGTTATTTGTATGACGTGTGGCTCTTGCAGCATTCTGCCTGCGGTGCAACTGGTTATTTGTATATAAGTGTAATTCTTCCCATGCCAGGGCACTTGGTAAGGATTCTGGCACATAGCCCAGACAAAAGATGATAAAATGCAAAATTCTGTAATCATCCATGCTTACTTCATCTCTATGCAGTCTGTTCTTCAGGAGCATTAGCTTCTGAGCTTTGAAGATGACAGTATCCTCCAGTCCATGAGCTTACAGGACAAATTCTGGAAGAAACCCACAGCTCCCCTGGAGCATGTGGCAAGCATGGGGGCAGAACACAAGCCCAACACACTGTCTATGTGTCTCTTCACCTCAGCCAAAGACCTGACAAGGTGGGTTTGGAACCGGTGGAAACTCCCTCTGACTTCAGAGAGCAGGAGCACACTTTGTTTTGCACGAAGCAAAAACAGAAGAGAACATTAGGGCAAGGGAGAGACTCTGTAAGCCATCCCAATCCCTGCATACCCACACAGTGGCCAGGCACAGTCTGGCCCTTTATGTGCACTGACAAGAATCCGTGTCATTTGGCCATAAGCCTGCAGCCTGCTGAGCTTTTCAGGGAACAGGGAAACAATACAGCCTTACAGTAAGCTTGCACAGCCTTGCCCTACAAGGACTGCAAGGGAAAAGCAGGGATGTCTTACAAGAACTAGATTTAAATAGTAAACAGTAATATCTGCGGTTGGCATAGACTGACAGATCTCTATGGGAGGGAATGGTTGTGCTTTGCATCAGTACGAACCTGATCCCTGCCACCTCAGTAGAAAGCTTTGTGTCAATATCTGTATATGCGTAGGAAATGAGTGACAGTCTGGACAGAAAAAAACTCTGGTGGCATAGGAAAAAAGACTGATGGTGATTCAGGAATGAGTAATGGCCAACAGGAATACCACATGGCAACAGAAACCCAATTTAAGACCGCCATATGCCCAGGTATATTTTTTTTCTTGAAACCCTCAGCCATGCTCAGTTTGAATTTTTCTACATTTGCCTGGGGTTTCTGGCCCACCATTAGCCCTGTTTAAGCTATGAAGCAGAGTGAAGCCTACCAGCCTGCTGTCATCTGGAGTCCCAGACAGGGAAGCCTGATGGAAAACAGGCAGATTTGCTGTGCATGCACAAATCAATTACTCTGAGCATGTGCATGCATTGTACATTTTATAACCCCGGACCTAGAGCTCATACGCTATACTGGGCAACAGCACAGATTCCTGCCCTGCATCTTCCAGTCCTTCTGCTCAAACTCATTCTGGGGTATCCTGAAAGTTTCTTATCTTGCTCAAACTTTTACTTGGACAGAAAATAAATTCCCCTCCATTTATGCCTGTTTCTTGTACAAACCTGGATTCAGGATTTCTGCTCGCACAATGTGTTTGGGTACTGGTGTTTACAAGACAAGGGGAGGAAATGTTGATGTGGCATGAAAATGCCATAGTCTTCCTTCCAATGTGGGGAAAGGATTCTGAAAGCAACTGTAACCCTGGAGTTATCAAGTCTAGCATGTGCCTCTTACACCTTCTTCCAACATTATTTGAAAGCTATCATTTCCCCCAAAATGACAGATGGAATGTGATTACAAGGATCATAAGTTTGATTTCAGCCCCCCGTTAGTTTTAGTGACTCTACTATAACTGCCTCAGATACAAGAGTGGGTGGTACAACATGTCCACACTATTAATGGCAGCAAAAATTCAGTCACATATATGTTTTCCTAATAAATATAACAGAATTCACTGAAGAAGGGCAAGCTCATTAAACGGACATTTTCAGCAAACCTACAGAACGGAATGTTTAACTAAGCTGACTTTTCGTTTTAATGCAAGTTATTTACCAAATCAGAAAGGAATTTTTCGTTACATTGAGAGTCCCAGGACTTCTCGTTTTGAATGAGCAGAGACTTACACTGTTTCATGCAATATGATGACTTTGGATTACGTTCCTAAGCAATGCAGAGTGAGAAGAACCTTAGAGTTGAGCAACCGCCTCTTGTTAGGATATCAATTTTGTGTCTCACTTACTCATTTGTTTCAGACATCTTTCTCATGATCTTTTGTAGATAATGCTACCACAAACACATAAGGATCTAAGTTGTAACCCCTTACCATATTATTCCAGAGAGCCATGGCCATCTCAGCATAGCCTCTTACACTGAAATGAAAGCAGTCTGCAGCAAAGAAACTCATATCTGGCTTGCTGGTCTGCAATAAAAGCAAAAATGTATTTCTCAGCAAATTTCAGTCTTTGAGATCTGACATATTATATCTAATAGTGTACTGTACTTGGTATACCCACTTCACAATTTTGGTATCTTCCTAAAGGCAATATGCTCATGGTTTCAAACTGGAAATAAACTTAGGTGCTCCTAACTATGGGCTGATTACTGCACCTTGAGACCTCCTGTGTGATGCAGCCTGCTCAAGTTCACACAAGAAATTTTCGTAACAAAACTAAACTTATCAGTAAGCCAACAGTCACAGCTGTTACACAGACCCTGCCATTGACCCACATTGCATTTTGTACAGAACTGATAGAAAACTGCTTATTGTTGCTTTTTAAACTTCTGTGACTCAGACTTACAACCTTTCAGGTGTTGAAATTTCTGCTGAATTTCAGATAACAATAAAAATGGTGGGCTTATCCAACTGTGGCAGACGTCTCTCTTAGGGGGAATTTGCCTCATCACTACCTGTGTGGTGACCATCAGTCAACCTTGTAGGCTGTCAGGAAAAAAAAAAAGTGGGGATGGTATGAAAAAAGGATCAGTACTATGCAAAACTGCGTTGTTTTGACTAGGATTCATGCTGGATATTTGTATCCCTAACTACACAGCATACATAATGCTAAGGCTGGAGAAAAGAAGGAAAATCAGTGTTTGGCTTCAAAGGCTGCTTCCTGTTTCTAGGCTTGGATGAGTCAGAGATTCACGTGCTGGTCTCCATTTGAAGAAAACCTGAACACATTCCATAACCTAAGTCGGAAAACTGTGGTGAATGCTAACCAAACTCCTCAACAGGGGAAGCAACATGCAGTTTAGAGGAAGTCAGAGGGTGCCTAGTTTATGGGTGCACACCATGAATGTTTCCTCAAGCCATTTTGATTCACAGGCAGCACTGTGAATCTTTGCCTTTTCTTGTGAGACTTCCTATCTTCTCCTCTCTCACTCTTACCACGGATTCCATGGTGTGCCGCTAGACCGTGCAAAGAGAAGAAAACATAGTCCTTCTGGCATGGATCTTACTGGCTTAAGAGAAATCAAGATACTGGCCCTTGGATAATGGGAAAGCAAAACAGGACTCACACTATCCAGGGGCAGCAAGGTGTTCCGGAAAAATGGCTGGATGACAACTGCAAAGTCCTCCCGCTGTTCGTAGCGACCACTGTTGATCAACCTCAAGGCTTCAGCCTGGATGCGGTGCAATTAGTGAAAACAGAAGAGTTACTTGCAAGGCTCATCTAACATTTGTCAGCTGTCAAAAACATGCAGATTACACATCTTTCAGTGTAGGAAGCCGTAGATCATTAGTGTAAATCCAGCTAAATGTTATAAAGCAGTCAAGAAAATGGCTAAAAAAATAATTTGGTTTGTGAAGATATTTTCACGAGGAAAATGCACAGAAGCTGGGTTAATTAAAAAGAAGAAAAATATTAAAAATATAAAGTCGCTTAATTAAAAAAAAAAACACAGGAAAAAAAGTAGTTCAAACTTTGTTTATAGAAACCAAAACTGCACAATTGCAATGAGATTAAAATTTGCAGAAAATTATTAAAAAAAAGGAACAAGGCCAACATTTTTAGAAGTGACAAATGAGTCCAGAGAGCCAACTTGAGGCTGAAGCACACTTGATTTTTCAGAAAGGTGTGCTTGAATTAAAATAATACTTAAATATTGAAAAATTACCTGCGAATTTCAAAACTTAGGGTCAAAGACATTCAAACAAATTAAAAAAACCCCTCTCATTGTAACTTGCCATCTTATGAGTATAAATGCTAATGTTCCTGGTCATATCTCAACACATTCTTAATCCCTCTTCCTTAGTTAAGGAAAATGACCCCTCTAGTAGGCTCATGCAAGCATTACCCAGGGTGAATTTCTTGAACTTTGTCAGATTCATTGGACAACAGGCACTGCCAGAGCCAGGATGGAGAACATAATGTGATCTAATACAGTGATTCCTGTATTCATAAGAACATCAATAGAAAAAGTTTCTGCTCCAATAGCTATTTATAGCCTCTGTTAATTTTGAGTGAATCTTACGCCTGAGGCTATGAAAAGTTACTCTCAGATAGCAAGCTGGCCCATGGTTGGTTTAGTTAATTTTTTCTGCTAAGAGTAACCACAAAACAGCTGATGCAAGGTCATTTGTCACCCTTGCAGTGACATGTTAATTCATGTGAGCCACTCATTGGACTCATAACAAACACATATCAACAAAGCAGCCATCATTACTAAATCCTTTTCAGCTGTTGAAACAGCAGCTGGAAACAGAACTGGTCTCCTCTGCATCCAGCTCAGAAATGAGGTCAAATCATAAGACAATGTGGAAAGATTTGCACTGCTACTAACTAGGTAGGGTTTTGATTAGGCTATAGCCAAGTTGTTTTCAGTTATCCCTTTCTGTACTGCTGAAGATGTGCCTGACAGGAAGGGCAGTGAGGGAAGCAATATAAAGAGACACAAGTGAAGATGACCAGTTACAGAATCAATGCATTACCTGAAAATCCCTGTTAACTCTCTTAATTTCTTGTAATTCAGAAGAATTTTCCTCTGGGTTTAAGAAACATGGGCAAACTTTCCTTCAACGAAAGAAATACTAGAATTAAAAGCCAGTCTAGAACAGTCTATTCACAGTTCTTTAGCAGTGTGTGTCTGCTTCAAGAAGCTCAGGATAGGTGCCCAAAGCCCACATGCAGAAGGGAGAGCCACCTCGGTGATTTAGAAATGGACAGATTCTTCAGAAAAGAGAAAGTTCTACTGGCTTCCTTTTCAAAATGAACACCTGTCACAGCCAGAAAGAGCTGCAGCATCCACAGCTCTCGAGTCAAACAAAAAAGTGTTTAGTATGCCACACATTAGGAGGAAATCACATGCGTTAGAATAACATGAAAACGCACCCCATGAACGCACTTACAGCAGATTTTCAGACATCTGTGAGTTTAAAGCTAGAAAAGAAAAATTTTTCATGTAGTCTGAGTCCTTGCACCACTGTGTTTTATTATGTTGCCCTCATAACAAGAGGTAAGAACTTGCGCTTCCCTGAAATTCATCTTCTAAGAATGTGCTTGGAATGAATATGAAGACATCGAGCAAGATCATCAATTCATTATTTTCTCTTCCAGTGTGTTCCTGTAATCACTTGTATTTTTAAAAATCTGTGCCTGACTTAATTTGCGTTCATTCTGCATCACCTTTCAACTACTGGTCTTCATTATACCTTTCTCCGCAAGACTAAAGAGCCTTTTCATGTCCATTCTGATGCCTTTAAAGACACTGCTGCTTTCTAAAACAAGTCCCTCAGCTTTCTTTGAGTTAAGATTTTGGTCTCCTGCATTAGGTGTGAGGAGCAGTTCCTGGTTGTGTGCTCTGCTGTATGCAGCCCAGCCTGCAGCGGAGGTAGTGCTGCACTGGATGCAAAGAGAGGAATCAGGGATGTCAGCCTGTGCTGCTGACCAGGGGATGGCTGGGCAAAAAAGCCTTTGAAGTTCAGCAGTACAGCAATCATATGCTGACTTGTGCTGCGTCATGCTGCCTTACAGCTGAGAAGTGATAACTCTGCTATCTACAGGTATATGCTTTTTACCTGAAGTATTGGAAGAAGTAATAGAAAGTTGATGGGAACTAGTGCATCAGGTAAAGGCAGCAATGCAAGTAGCTTGGAAAGCTCAGTGTGGATGTTCTCCTGTAGAAATTGAGACTGAGCCAAAAAAAATATTGCTTTATAGGCAAAGAGCTGTTTTGCTCACTTACTTTGCTGTCAAAGCACACTCTGAAGAGCTTGCTGTGATTTGACGCAGTCCAGAGAGCTCCAGCATCTCCACCATGTTGATAAAGACTCTTGGGAGCTGCAAGGATTATAATAACCAGACATGCAGACATGTTACAAATAACAGAACATGATACCACTACAAAGAGCCAGAAGTGCCATCCGTAGGTCAGGGAGTCAGTGCAAACTGCACTGGGTGCAGCCAATGGCATGTGCAAGGATGATGTATAAAAGGAGGGGGAGGGAGGCATACAGTGGATGTCAGCCAAAAAAATTCCAGCAGCTAGTACAAACTAGCCAAAATGCTGCCTCACTCCCTGGGACCTTTCCATTTGCTCTAGGGTAAATGAAACTGTTTATGGTTGGTTTAGCCATGAAAACTGGCTGTAGGGTCATGACATGTTTGGTCCACAGCATAAATACTGTGAAACACAGAGTTTTTCTGAAACTGCAGCCCTCTTTCTCAGGGCATTAGCTAATACAGTTGTTGAAATGCAGCACTGAGGAACAGCTTGACTCCAGCTATTTGAAAGATGACCTTGTATGAAACATAATCACTGACAGTCTATCAGAGGTGAGAAAAACATCAGTGTACTTGCCAGGAACATAGCTTGCTAGGGTATCTTAAAAGCTTACCTCCTTATAGAAAATATCCAGAGTGTCCTGAAGGTGCTTCACATACTTTTGCACTGAGTAGGTTTCCTGTTCAGAGAAAAAAAAAAAAAAAGGAAGCAAAAAGGTGGTCTGAGAGAAGATATACCAACTTGATGCTCCTTTTTTCTTTTGTTGGCAGATATATTTCCAGATCAAGAAGTTTACTGGCACATGTACAGAGGTTATATAATGCTTGTGGTTTTATGCCATTAATATATTGCTCTAATCTCTGTAGAAAATCCTGAGGTATTTTGGCACAGCCTTTCCCTGATAATGATTATATTGATCACATTTTTGGATTTTGGGTTGTCTTTTATGGGACCTAGACCAGACTGGTTTGCCTTATGAACAGAACAATATCTTTTTTTTTCAAACTGCCTGTCTGGAGAAACTGATATGCAGGCAGTCAGGCCCCACAAAACCCATAAGCAAAACAACTTTGTGACTGTAGTTATAGAGATGTAGCTGTGGGAACAAAGGCTCCAGGCAGCAGCCTGTAAAGGAAAGAGAAAAACAGAGGACAGTGCCTGGTCATTTCAACAAGCTGGGGTCCAGATTCCCAATCTGTGCTACACGAACAGTTTCAGAGGGGCTAAGTTTCAGAACAGTTTCAGAACTGACAGCTAAGGAAAAGTCATGTTTTTCACTAAAAACTGATGTTATTATTTTGGCTGTCATTCTGAAGCAAGAATTGGGCATCCTCAGAAATTATTTTGTGGAGATGTTTTCCAAAAGACTTCCCTTGTGTCCCCTAACATGCCTGAGACACCACACTGATTTCTTTGTCCAGTTAAGCAGGGAGAGGTCTTCAGCTTAATCTTTGTGTTTTGTTCAGGTTCCTAGTACTTAAATAATTCATTTCTCCAGAACTGCAGTGCCCTCGTATTAAAAGCTGTGCACTTGTTTCTGATACAATACAGATGAAAGGGGCAGGCCTTCTAATTGCTTTTTAAACAAGGAAGAATTTTGGCTCCCTGAGAGAGAGAAAAGCTGTATTTCCAGGGCTGGTCACCTGCCAAATGCCTGGATGAGTATGTCTAATTCAGAGATACAAACCTTGTCCAAGCAGTACTGGCATAGGTCGCTGCCTCCAACAAGGATGGTAATCAGCTTCCAGTCTTCCTTGAAGTTAATTTTCTAGCGGCACATAAAATAAACAGATTGCAGCATCCATTGCTTAGGCATGCAGAGGTAACATGCACAAATGGGGCTAAATGGGGCACAGTCAATAGGGCAGAACAAAGGAGGTATGCTGAGTTAAAGCTGGCAAAGGAAAAGCATCTCTCCAGGGGGAAAATCTGAACTGTTTGCAAGTCTACTGCAATTCACCTTGGCTTCTTTAAGGAAATTCCCTTCAGCGGACAAGCTGTGTCAGGGTAACCAAGCATGGAAATGTGTCTGTGGCAGCAAGCATCCCTAAATGAATGTCAGCTTCAGAACAGGGATGGACAGGAGAGATTTGCCAGCCATGGCTGCACGCTGCAGGCAGCGTGGGGATAAAGCCGTGTGGGTGTGGAGGCTGGAGTGACTCATGGAGCTGTGGAACTGGAGCTGCTGGGGATCCCTGCCAGCTGGGCAAGAATTACCCCGTGGCCAGGAGGGGCAAGGGGTGCCCCAGGGAACAGAGAGCTGGATTAAAATAGAAGAGTCCAGGAGCCTGGTGACTTCACTGAGCTCATATAAGGGCAGCTGCAGCATCCGCGTCACCACAAGCTAACAATAGGCGCTGCTGAGAGCTGGATCTCATCAAAACATTTTGTAACATTCAGTACAAAGAAAGGAATCAAAGGCAACTATTTTTAGTGTGGTGCATTTACATAACAAACATCTGCGAAAGGATCCCACAAATAGAGGGAGGGCCTGGGAATCACCCACAGGTCTGAATTCTCCTCTTTAACCAGCAATTTGCTCAGAAAGACTTTCATGGAGAGGCAATGTTATAGCAGGGACACACCCCTCTCCCTTTTTTAATAAATGCATAAAAAGCTGTGAATAAAACAAAGCACGAGAGCCTCTCCTCTTCTACTCTATTGAAAAGCCATGCCAGCTCCCTTCGCTCTGCCAAACAATTGGCAATGCAGAGTGACAGAGTGGGGTGAGCATGCAGCATCCATCAAGAGTTCTGGCATGGAGAGACACATGCTTTGACAAATCCTGCTTATTCAGTGCCTTCCTTTCCCATTCAGTCTGAGCCAAGGAGCACCAGGCACTCCCATTCCCTTAGAGGGAATGCTCTCCCTGAACCAACAGTTCACACCCAGACAGTCACCCACTCAAATTCAGCCAATACTCGGAGCAGGGCAGCCTTGGGTTTCTTCCCCTCCCTGCTTTTGATGCCCTTTGTAGCCCTCAGTGGAGCTGGCATAGCAGACTGGTCCACAGTGCTAGATCCCCTACTAATTCTCTAAAAGACTATGGTGTGACAGAGATTCACCCATTCCTGAGGTTTCTGGTCACTGATTAATTATTTTCTGCTCAAAACCAGACTTTGAGAGGGCTTTTTCTCTTGCAAAGACTTCAGTAGTCCCTCTTCCCAGTATTGTGGATATTGTGACTCATGTTGGTCTGCAGGTACCTTCTTCAGCAATTTTACACTCAGTCTTTATGACCTTCACTTTGACGGTTTCTGCTCAACAAAGCAATCCTGTGATCTCAACAGAGCCTTCAGATTTCTCCTCTTCCTCACCACCATCCTTATATCTCCTGGCTGCACTGCACCCTACATTAGGGGTAATTCATCTGGCACATTCATATTGGAAAGCACAGCAGAGACAAGGACTTTTCTTTCATCAGTAAAGCACTCTTCATGACTCAGGCTTCCCATTAATTACAGTCATCTCCCAGAGACCATGGCAGCACCCAGACACGGCCCAAATCCCACTTACCGAGCTGCTTCTCATCAGCTCCACCAATGCACGTGCTTGGGCTGGCATGTCACTAGGAGAGAGAACAGGAGATTTTAGATGAGTGCTCTAAAAGCACATCACCTTCTTGATCTCCCACTCCTCATTTCAGGGGATCTCAGGATCGGCAGAAATCAGTATAAGGAAAGTGATGCCTCAAAAGGCTGAGCAAACACTGAAGGACCAAGTTGCACAAGTGAATAATCTGATCTGAAAAGGCTTCAGCTGGGATGGCTGCCAAGTGGCAGGCAACTGGTACGAGTTCTTCCCATCTCAGAGCTGGCTTAAGTACATTTTGTTTGGAAAAAAAACCACTAATGCCCAGATGCGCAGACACATTGAGTTGCATAACTTGCTTCAAAAATCTAGTGGGGGAGTTTGGTGCTGACACTGAAGCTGGGCACCTAACCAGCCTTCCTGATCTGGCCTTAAATCTCTATGTCTTTTCTTATGGCTGGAAGATAGTGCTTACACTGTGGGACTGCCAGGCTGGAGAGTCCCAGTCCAGCTCTGGACAGGATGCAACATCCATGAGCCAAAGCACAAACCATGCTGAGACACCAGCTGGAAATGAGCTCCTGATATACTAGAAAAAGATGTGCTTGAGCTAATAAGCCCTGCCTCTCTCCAGCAACTACACAAATGCTGTTACATTATTTGGATTCCTAGAACCATACTGATCACGCTGAGTCAGCTTTGCTCAGGGAACCTATGAAATATTTAGTAGCTATACAGGATGACTTTGATAGTCATCCTAAATCTCTCTTGCAGCAGATTTAATGGTTGTTAAAGGTGTCACAAAAAGCTTTGGAAACAAATTTTGTGAGTATTCATGGAGCAGGCACAGTGTAAGCCATATAAATTCTTACATGTTTTGGTTGTTAACAGACTAGTATATTTTTTCTTCAGGAGGAGAAAGGAGTTATTTCCCAGCTGCTCCTTTTTTTTTTCCTTTGCACTGCAAACAGGGATAATTTTTAATGCCATTAGGATAGCACTGGGCTTCTATTTGTTAGTTTCAGGCACATTTTCTAGAAATCAAAGAGATGCTCATGAGTTTTTTCCTTATTACAGATATTGCCTGACAGTGAATTAAGGACTTGCACACTGAAGACGGAGCAGAAAAACATTCTGGTTGAATTGGAAGCATAACTAAGGCATTGACTCAAAATTATGGGCAGAAATCAAATAAAGAAAGAAGGCTTGTGTGTAATTTATAAAAAGGTAACAAATAAATCCCCCACATACTGAACTGAATTAAAAAAATAAAAACCTGAAACTCACAATTAAAAACATCAGATCACAGAAACATGCTGAGTACCAGCAAATCATCAGCATTACCTCAACCCTGACATGCACCATAAAGGTAACCTGCCAGTCCATCACTTCTCACTCCTCTGCCTTTCTCTTTTGGGATTGTCCTTACCGTGCTGTGGCATTTCTCTCTGCAACGTTGAATCCAGCTGTGTCCTTAGAACTGCCAGTGGAGAAGCCGAAGAGGTTCGGATTGAATTTCTTCAGGATGTCTTAAAAAGAGGAAGCACAGTGTTTAATGCAGTACAACCAGCAGCATTGTCTCCTGCATGCAGAAGCAGGAGCCAATTGAGTGGTGAGAATACAGACCTGTGTTTTGCCCTCATTCACTATGACTTTACAGGAGCTAGAGACACACCTGCTTTGAAGACTCTAGTTACTGTCCAGATTTCATCACTGCAATTATTTCTCTCCATGGGCCTGAGCAGTCAGGGCCTGGTGGCCCAGGAGATGCATAGACAGATCTCAGGCAAATCACCAGTCTTGAATTTAAGTGTCAGAGAACAGAGTTCAGGGTTACTTTCTTTCATGTATCAGAAGCAGATGATCTGAATATGGCCCTCTACCTCTCACTCCTCCAGCTAGATAATAATACTTGTGGCAGAGAAGTGAATTTTTTTCATTTTTGTAGATTTCACTGAAACTTTCAGTGGGTAAGCGTGATGTCTGAAAACTGTTATTGTTACTATGCCTGTAGTGCTGTCTGAAACCTCTTTATAAAATCTCATTTCTAATGCAAAAGTGAACTGCACCTTCTATTTTTCTTCAAACACAGTGATATGTCTGGAACAAGGCAAAGTACAACAGATTTTATTACTAACAGTGTCAGGTATTGTCAAACTCCTCCACAGCATGGATGACACACAAGTAGATCAGCCATTGTACACCAAGTCCCTTCCGATTTATTGTCACACTGACCACTTAATGGTTTCTATGGCAACTACAGGCCCAATTACACAGAACACCAGGGCAAAAAAATTATAGGACTTTTAGATTTTTTTTTTTTCCACTGCCATGTAGCAACTTGAAATCGTCAGGAAGAATCATAGCTTTGTCAACAACAGTGGCTAGACTGCTCATTTTTTCATAACCCTTCATTTGTCCACAGACATTACAGTCAGTCACTAGAAAGCACAGAACAAAATAAGGGAGGAGCGGGTCTGCCATGAACTTCTGTCACCTTCGGCACATTTACTCCTAATTCTTTTGGTCAAAAGGACGATACAATCACATGCAGGTCCTGTGATGTGGAGGGGCTGAATCAAATTTACAGCTAATCATGTCAGTCTGGATTTCAGCTGTGACTCACATGAACTGCTCATATCCACAACAGACGGACATCCCCATCGTTTTCAAGGAAAGAATGACCATTTCCAGATGTTTCCTAGCATCCACTTAAATGACTTTCAGTGTAATACCCAACTTTTTCTTTTCTAGGATACTCACTGGGTAAAGTAGCCTGGATCTCCAGGGTCTCGTCACCTCCAATACTACAAAGGGAAAGAACAAAATCACCCAGTAGGGTTAATCCTTCAGCCATCTGTCTTATTGTCACCATATGTTTTCTAGCAGCCCAAGGAGGAAAAAACAACCTTCCCCCCAAAATACTTCAAACAGACAGGACTAAGGAGATAAACCACAGGAATTCAGGGAAAGCAGTGAAAGGATAACCCACATTAAAAAAAGCAGGGCAGCACTAAGATAGAAGCTATGCCTTCAGGCTGGCAACAGACCATATTGGGAGAGCTGATTTTTCATAGGGACATGCTGGGATACCCATCACAGAAAGGCATATTTCCTTACTGAAGTTGCTCCACGTTACCTTGCTGAAACTACATTTGTGTGCAGTTATGCTTTGGAGAGACTGCATCAAATATTCATTAACTACCTATTTGCAATTCTGCAATGCTGACTACAAAAAGCCTCTGCCTGCACCATTCAAAACTTGTCTGTGTCCAGATCCAATACGCTCTTACAGCACTTGTGGCAGCCCCTGCTGAAAATATCCCTGCCTGCAGACACATGCAAAGGGACACAAAGAGCAAAGAGGACCATGTATACATTATCAACCAGATGTCTGCCCACAGGGAGCAGGCAGTTTCCTTCCACTCTACCGTGGATATTGAGCTTCACACCCTCTGATGTGCACGGCTTGCCCACTTTGCAATAGCAAAGGTGTTTGGAACATCTTCACTGAGTATGTATGCAGTGCTCTCGCCATGTTCGTGCCGATCCACACTCACCCAGACCTTCTACCATTAGACACCGCAGTAGATAATCACAGCAACAGCAACATTTTGAACAAGTTCCAGAGAGACTAGCAGAAGGCTAAAAGGTACCGTGATATAGGACCACATTTGTAGCAATTATGTCTAGTTAACACACACCAGAAAAATAAACAAACAAACAACAACAAAAAGCAACCAAACCAAACCAAAAAAACAACAGCAAGAAAAAGCCCACAAAAACAAACACAACCCACTCACCCCACCCCTGCAAGAATAACTCCTTTTCTCTTCCAGTCCTGACTCCTCCAATCCTTACCAAGCAATACTTGCTGTCAGCATCCTTTCCCTGAATTTGCATATACAAAGATGTAGCTACACAACCAGGTGACTCACACTTAACTGTGTGGACAAAAGCAGAGAAAGAAAAAAAATGAGCGTTTTCACTCACCTCCAGGAAAGGCCCTTCCAGTCCGTTTGTAGGTCAGGTACTTTGGCTCCTACTGCAGTCTGGAAGAGATGGAAATAACAATTGATAAAATACTAAAAGAAAAAAAGCCCTACCAATTTAGGTAAGACAGACATTATGTTTCAAAAGTGCTGAAGCATTCTGGTAACATTACTCTGCATCCAGAAAAGCTCTTGCAATATCCCAGTTTTAGTGTAAGTGGTCCATGTCATTCACCACCACACACTGGCCTGTGGGCAGCCCTGCATCTCCCATACTTCCATTTTCCAGGCTTCTCCTCATATGCAAAAAGGAACTCATCTAGATAGTAGACCATGGAGCATCAGAGAAGATATAGTCCAGCCAGAGGACATCAGATTGTAAGGTCAAAGACATAAGAATTTAAAGCTACTACTCGTACTGATTTAGCACCCAATGGGACCCAGATTAACATCAACGGCTTTGTATTTGTTTGGATTTTTTTCTGGTGGAAAATGCTACATCATGGCATTTCCTGAAGAAAGATGATTTTGAGAGACTTAATAATCCAGGAAAAAAGCCCTAAACACTGATGAAAAATCCCCATCCAGTTTTAGCTGCACATAAATCAGAGGAGCTGCTTTTTAATCTGCCAAAAAACCAAATCTTTGGTGTACAATCCATTTTTCCTCTCCTGGATCCAGTCTGCTATCTTAAGGCACAGACTTGATGAGGTGTAGACAGGATTTTTTTTGCCACTATAGATAAGCATGTTGGTGTGTCTATTGCTTTCACTGTGCATTGGTGCTAACAAGTCAGACAGATGAATTCTAACCAGTGACATGACTAAATTGCTCAATGTTTCATTAACCTCTAACTGTATCTAGGCTGAGACAGCCTTCCTTCCTGCACTGTGAACTTTCATATCCTTCAAAGTTAAATAAATACATAAAGCCATCAGAACAAAGACCTCTCGTGCTGAATTTCAGTAGCTCACAGGATAGGGACAGACCTCTATCAAGGCCAGCACCTTGAGTCGCATTCAAGGCAGCAACCATGAGAAGGGATTCTGCTGCAGCTTTACAGTTTTTTAGTGGTCTCACCTAACTTTGTACTCTTCAAAAAGCCATGGCACCAACTCAGCCATAAACACTGACTGCATTCAGGGCTGCTGTGGGAAGTAGCAGGACAATCCATGCCTTGGAGGACTTTGCGGCTGCAGTCCCCGTGTGCCAGGGATGGTTACGCTGAACGAAGTGCACGCGGCTGCGGTGGGAGGTGTGAGTCTGTGTACACACGTGGGAAATACTCTGCCAGTTTTCCTGGCCCCCCAAATAAATCACTTAATAAAACCCCCAAACACACCTTGCTATGGCAGTGGCAGCTGGTAAGAACTGTATGAATAGTGGCTATATGAGAACCTGCCTTGCTCAGCTCTTGAGACAGAGACCTCAAGCATCATAATCTGGCCCCTATGACTAGATATTTCTGAGATATTCTCTGTATTAAAAGAACTAATATTTTTAAACTAAGAGATATGTGCTAGTGCACATACCTAGCATTTGATATGGGGGAGGAAATAAAGCAATTAATTTTAAGAGTCATGGCAATGGATAGGAGGGAGACTTATAGGGTATTTACTGATTTCTTCTAAGAAAAGCTCAAAGCTTTGCAGCAGGGGGAAAGCCAGGATTATATCAGGTCACGCAAAATCAGTTTCAGAGCTAATGAGAAGGTGCATGATGCATAATGAAGACATGCACACCTGCCTATAAGATAAGCCTGATCATTTAAGGGCTTCAGACCGTTCAAGTCCCTCTGAACTCAACAGGAACAGAAGCTGCTAGAATGAGCACTGGTTTAGTTCAGGAGTTAAAATTCATGGGAACTGTTGACGCAAATGTTTGCTTTCATCCCATGCCAGAACAATTCAGTAGGGCTGTGTAACTAGAACTTTTTCTCAAGAAAACTTCAGTGCAGATCTGCAGTATTCCCTGCTATTCTTCTCTGGGGCCTTTTTTTTTTTTTTTTTGCTTTTTTTTTTTTTTTTTTTTTTTTTTTTTTTTTTTTTTTTTGGTGCCTACTTTTTTTCTTTTTTTGTTTTCAACTTCCATTCCTTAGTACTTGAAATAAATCAGAGCTTTAACTGGAAGATATCTAACCCAGGAAGCAACATCTGAAAGCAAAACTCTGAAATACAGAAGTATCAGAATTATCTCAAGTGGGAAGCACTTCATTCTGCAAACAATTATTTCCATGGGAGTTTTCAGCAAAATGTCTTCTTGCATCAAAAATATCAACTGCTTTCACTTTTTCTTTTTTCCTGTCAGAAGAGACTATTCCTATAAAACAGCCACTTCCCTTTTCAAAAACACTTGAATAAACTGTATGCAACAGAGAATGGGATCCCATTTCTGTCCTGGCCTGAATTATTCATGACTGGATTACACAATTGCCAGTGTCACTCATACCCCTTCAGGCTATTTCTTTGCAAAGGGAACCAGGTAGATGAGTTTTACTTTGCCAAGCCAAAGCAATTTGCTTTCTATCTGATGATGCCCGACTTGACAACATCTAGGTAGAAATCGGCAGCTGCTCTTCTCATTCTAAACGTGGGAATACAGCAGTACTCACAGTCAGGGAATCTCCCAGTGCTCCTATGGCTTTGATGTCAGCAGGCCGTAGCTCATGTACTAAAAAGCAGTAGGAGAATAAAGAATGATTACTGACAACTGACAAAGTACTGTTTAATAGAATAAACATGCAAGTGTTAGGTTCCAATCTGATGGTATTTTAGCAGACTTTTAAGGTAGAAAAAGCCTCAGGTTCTGTGCGTCAGCTAGGCAAAATGCTTAACTTCTTGCCTTTGCTTACAACAGTGTATTACATTAACATGGAAAGAAATGGAACTTAAAACAGCTTAGGTAAGAAAATGAAAATAGACTAGATATGTCTACAGATGCATACATTCAATCTCTTAACTGGCTTAAAGGTTTGGGTCATATATAAATATTTCCTATGAAAAAGCTCCCTGTAAAATCTTCAAACTACACACAGCACTTGCACTGCACTGCTTATCAGAGTACATTTCAACTTGCTAAGTCACTAACCCTCCTGGGCAATTTTAATCTGCCATGCTGCTGTATGATATATGACACATGCATATAATAAATGTGATTACATTTATCCACAGCAACATACAGAACATGACAGTTCTGCTGTCATGCAGAACTTACTGTCAATGGCAAGACAGACTTCTTCCCTTTGGTGCTAAATATATCAGCTTTTATTGTTTACTTTCCATCTAGGATGTGCAATTTCAACATCGTATTGTTTTTAGAAACAAAAGATGAAATTTTTACTATCTGTGATTTTAGTTTAGGAGTCCTTTCTCACCTGATGTTGGGACACGACTAGATGGAGTGTGTCCAGGACATGACAGTTCACTGCCCCAATTCTGAAATGAGAAGTTACAAAACTGTTTCCCCTTGTAGATAAAAGATAATGTGGAATTCATTTACGGTTTAGCTGTAGAGTGAAGGGCAAAACCAAGTTAAAACATAGATCCTAGTTTGGTGCCTATGTAGCTTAACAGTCTTCTACACCTCTTTGTGGAATACTATCCAATAATTACTTTTGGTGATATTTTCTAGCCAAAGCATAAAACTTCTCCAAAGGCAAAACATTTCATCTTGAAATACTGCTTATGACAAAGTTCCTTAAGGAGGATTATTTTTTCCCTCTCTACAGCCTAGAAATTTTGTCCATGATCTAGAAGGTGGAGTCTCCAGGTTTGAAGTCTTGCTCTGTCTCAAAAGATATCAGATGTAAAAGCAAATAAAAATCAACAATAAAATCCCCTGCAAAGTTATAATGTTATATGAATATATTATATTATTGATGTATTATTATTTTATCTGGTGAAGGGTCTGAACACAAGTCCTATGAGGAGCAGCTGAGGGAACTGGGGTTGTTTAGCCTGGAGAAAAGGAGGCTCAGGGGTGACCTTATCACCTACCACTGGGTGAAAGGAGGTGTGACGAGGTGGGAGTCGGCCTCTTCTCCCAGGCCACTAGTGAAGGAATAAGGGGACATGGACTCAAATTACACCAAGGAAAGTTCAGGTTGAACATTAGAAAAAATTTCTTCACTGAAAGAGTGGTCAAGCATTGGAACAACCTTATATATCCTATTATTATATTATCGTTCCCCATGTACCTTGCCAGGAACTTATGCTTCCCTAGAAACTTTCACAAAGGGCTTGCTATTACTGAATATAGAATTCAAAAAAACCTCAAAGCTTTAAAAGGTCCAGCAAAGAAAACTGTCAGGATCTAAATAATTGTACTTTACCATATATTTTTAGGTGAGGTATAATAGTTATTACATATATTCCACCAATTGAAGATACTGAATCCAACACACATTGCAGAACACCTCAGTTCACCAGCAGAGAGCTCATTAATGTCCCCCCCTGCTTTTTGGTAACAAGCAACCATATTAGCCAAGAAGGCAGCAAGGGAAAAACTACAATTGTTATAGTGGCCAGCCCTTGCAAGAGCAATGATAGCTGTGTACTCTGATCAAAGGGCCAGCCCTGCTAGAAGCAGAAGGCCAGGCTAGGGATGTCCCGAGTTCCCTTCCAACCTCAATTTTTCTGTGGTTGCACAATTCTATCAGAGTAAAACTACATGGACCTGTGGTCTTCAAGAAAGCATGGTTGCTGTTGAAAAACATCACAACAAATTCATCTGTTCTTGTAAAAAAAAGTTGTAATAGGCTCCACTGTCAACCACTAAAGTCTGGTTGCAGAGGCTAGAAAGAATAGATAGCCTTATTTTTAGATCAAAGTGTCGCTTTGCCCTCTCTCTACTTTTTTCCTTTATCACTTCAAAAGCTGTTGCTGTTGAGATTCAGTGGAAGTCCAAGAATTACCTAATAAAAGTATAACTCTAGCTCTACAGATAAAAATCCCATTTCAATCCTGCAAACTATGGCTTGCTAAGACAATAACTGCTGTTCTTTGTGACCCTCGAGGCACACAAAGATTTTGATAACTGGCTTAGTCGTGAGCACCCCAGTATGTCAAAATAGCCCAGCCCATTCTGAGTGCCAAGCAAATAACTGCTCCCTTTTTTCAAGTCCTACACACAACATCTGTTTATGCAGTTTATTTAACATACCTCATGATAGTTGCTCAGTCATGGTGGAAGTTAAATCCCTTTGAAAATGGGATTCCTATCACCTTTTTTTAGGGTCATACATCCCATACGTAAAGGTGATTGCCCTCTACAGGTTAAGCTTACTCGAGTGTAAGGAAGAACAGTGCCTCCAGAATCACAGAATATCTAAACCTTCCTCAGATTATTTGGGGGTAGGGATTCTAAGATAACTTCTCCATACTGTGAGGAACTTGCTATCTGAATTAATTATGCATTCTCAGTTACTTATTTTTGGTTACAGTTTTGATACAATTGCACCAGCCATATAATTAGTTTTGTTTGGCTTTTAGGAACACATTTGTTTACACAACAAATGCAACGCAATGCAGAATTCTCTTTTCAAAAACTGGTAGTAGTTTATGTAATCTATAAATTCAGGATGATGCATTGAGAGATGAGATGTAGCTTTGCATAGTGTGCCTAAAATGCAGCAAAAGGTGCAACAATTACCTCTATTGGCTCTCTAGTGGGCTCCACAGGTGTGTAGTTGCTATTCCTGTATGTTCCCAGGAAGGGACTGTTCTGGAGAAAGAGGAAAAAAAATAGGAGAGATTAGGCAATAAGCACATGGCACAAACCATAGTAAGTGATACCAAGGTATCCTATAACCAAGAAAGTAACTGCCTAAATTGGAATCTGGACTTTGAAACCATACTCCTTCGTTAAAATTCATAAAATTTGTGTTTAGTACCTTAGGACAAAAATTCCATAAGCCAGATGCCAATTGCAGATTAACATTTTCCTCTCCTATAGCATTCCAAATCAGACTTTACTAGATGTTTAGTCCTTTCAAAAGGCACTGATGTAAAATCTAGACAAACCTGGGCAGATCTTCTCTGGCAGCGCAGGGAGATGAAAGACTGCTTACTGAAAAGATCATTCTTCCCTCCAAGGGAGGCTGTAGAAATGTCCTTGTTATTTTTGTCCCCTACTAATGCAGCATGCATTCAGGAAGACATGCACATCATATAGGCTAAAAAATTTCACCTGGAGGCTCACTTACCTCAATCAAGAGAAACTTCAGTATCTGCATAAGGAAATCTTTAAAAGCACTAAAATTAGAAGGCAGGCTTTTGTTGTACTTAAGGCTGCCTCAAAACAAATAATTTTCCATGGCTACTGGCACTTCTACCAGTGATCTTTTCATAGCACTTAGACTTACTAAAGGCTTACAATTTCTGCAAAAAATGGCCGTATATCTTTTCAAGGGATAGAAAACCTTTATTTGCCTACTTCTGCAAAGCAACATCTTTGAATGGAAAGGAAGGGAAAAAAGTATAAAATCATACATACATTATTTGGCTGAGTTAAGAAGTTGCTGTGTTAATTTAAGCTGCTTGGAAAGAATGCTGGGTAAATGAATTAGGATCAATTTGAGCACATCTGAGGACTGAAATATGCTGGTTAATAACTCAGCAGGTTTTCCTTGTCTGACTGGATGGACACAATATGGACAAAAGCCTCGTGTATAACTTGAATGCCTGAACTCCAGAACTAAGAGAACTCAGAACTTAGCTCGCTGATGAGTTCTTTGGCTTTCTTGTTGAAACTGCTGAAGAAAGAGCCAATTAGTGCTGCCTGCAGCAGTCATGTCCATGTGCTGGTACCTAGCAACTGTCCTGCAAGTTCAGCAGCTTGCTTTGTAACTGCAGAAGCAGCTTCCAAAGAGTCTGAAGTATCCCTCTTATGGATCAGGCCAGGAAAACCAACCTGCCACTAATCCAAGAGACAACAGATTCTGCGTTTTCAAAGCTGTTGTGGTGCCCAAACCTCATTGATTCTGATGGGAAAGTTAATGCAGCATGTTCTGTTTTTTGCTGCTTGAGCTGCCTCTGTACTTCACAAACAAAAAACAACCTCTGCTACAACTGCAAACACACAAATCAGCATGTTGTCAATCAGTATTCACAGCATAGCAAAATAGCCACGGGACACCAGCACAGGTATATGAGAACACCTGCTCACTCAGAGGTAAACTGAGAACAAAGCTTTATGTAAACTTATTCCAGATACACCAGACCCCTGCTCTCCGCAGCAAGCACAAGCAGTACAGCCTCCTGATAGCCAGCTTCCAAAATGTGGGTATATTTACCTGAGCTGGACAGCCAAGGACGATGTCAGCCGAGAGATCAAATGAGTTAGCTTTCTGGCCTACAGGCTGCAACTAGAAACAGACAAAATAACCCACTTTTAAACCATGTCAGCTCATCTTAAATTTGTATAACAATTCTAATTAAAAAAAACCTCCAACATAAAAATACCTTTTAAATCTATATAAAGATGCGTGTATTTACAGGCCTAGATTTATAGCCAAGGCTGAAATGCATCTACTTCTCAGAAAGAACATGGCAACTGCAAAACAAAAGAGCAGCTCTAGAAAAAAGCTTAAAATGGGAAGTGGAAAACTACAGTGGATCAGTTTAAACTCCTGGAGGATTTTGGCAGGCACATGAAGTACCCTGGAATTTTGCCAGAAGGCAAGGTCGTAAACTTTCTTCTCTTGCATAAAAGACATTAAGAGTCCCTCAATTTTTTATAGCTAAGCTGCATGATGGCATCTCCAACAAAAGGCTGTTTATGTGTAGAAGATAATACCAAATCTAATTAGAGGTTCTGCTTGATGATTGCAAGCAATCATGTCAGCTGTTAAAATATTACCCTGAAGTATATGGAAGTTACTATTCAGGATCCAGGATACAGCCTCTGATTGTTGGGTACTCCTGCACTGCAATGCTAAGGAAAATGGGTCTGTTTAAGCAATCTTTAGTGACTCATTTTTCTTGAGCTTAACTCATTTCCAAAAGCAGTAAAACTGAACTGAATTAAAGCCACTTTAATTCCTAATGAGACATTAACAACACACGGATTTAAAACAAACTTCTAAGTAATCCATTTTAAATTGACAGATGCAGTTACAATTCTTTGTTTGGTGGTTTCCCATAGCAGCCCGCAGAAACATCATCCTTTTTAAATGCTATCCCTCCTTGCATAAAAACAGATGAAGACGACTTGAAGTTTCTTAGCTGAAGTCACAAAATGGCTGTGGTCATGCACTTGCAGCACCCCTCTCCTTGCCACACACTTTAAGGACCAAGAGATCCTAGGCAGAGAGCAGTGCCAAAGCCAGATGGTATTTAACTAGCTAAGGAGAGAAACACAAGGTCCAGCATTATTCAGGCCTTAATTGCAAAGCTTATGACAGAGATATTTTAATGGTAGTTAGGTCTAGGTGGAGATCTCATCATATGCAGAGCCTGTCACCTTACCACAGCATTCCAGAGAGCCTTGGCAAGCTGAGAATGGCCTTTCTGGCTCGGATGGAAGCAGTCAGGTGCAAAGTAGGAAACATCTGGATTCCCATTCTACAAATAAAAGCAAAAAGGACGTCTAGAGTGTAGAAGAATCCCCACACTTCCAATTTGGAATTGCTGAGGCCAAATCAGAACAGGTAAAGAGAGATTCATGTTACTTGTTCTCCCTTCTCCATTGCAGAAAGGCTCCTGTTTATCTGGCAATACAAACTACTTCAGCAGACCCAAGAGCTACCAGAAACACTTAGTTAGAGATGATTATGTGTTCCATGGGAAGATCGACACAGAAGCAGCAAAACCACCATTTTCAATTATGGGTACCGTTCCTCTTCAGGTTCTGCAATAAGGATGAGTTCCTCTTCTTGGTTCCAGTTGTCATTAGAACTGGAACCACAGGCACCATTATGCTCTGCAGTACCTTCTGCACAGCTGTGAGTTTTGAAACGATCAAGAAGCAAGTAAGTGTTTGATGGAAGGCAGCCAGGCTGACCAACCACACCAGAGCAGTCTCCTTTCTGAACAAAGCTGTACTTTAATACAGGATTAATACAGGTACTGCAGGATCTGAAGGAAACGGAGTTTGGAAATTTAAATATCTTGGCTGTCACATGAATACTGAGATTAGGGTCACATATGACTGAAACAATTTTTTTTGGTCAGAGCAGTTCTTCCTCCAAACTTGAGCACATTTTGTTTTAGTGTAGTTGGGCTTGCTTTTGAAAAGACTCCTACCAAAATTTGCATCATATCTTTTGCCACGTTTAGAGACAGAGTTTTCAGTTTAGGAACATCTGAATGTGGTGTGAGATAAGAAATTAAAAGAGCATCCTGAACTTCTTAAAATCTGAACTAATGCTTGTGGGACTACAAAAAAAAAGTTCAGAGAGTTGCTTCTTCTGTTTTTATTTCTGTGTTCCCTACCCTCAGTACCAAAATCCCTAGGGGTGAGTTTTCACGGGCAACAGCTTCACGCACAAACAAACAAAACAAAAGGCCTGTGAGGCTTTCATCCAGCTTTCCAAATTTGTCCATAGCAACATCTTGACTTTCCAAACTTTCACCAGCTATTGGGAGCATTTTCAGAATCAGTCCAGTTCAATTATACCAGAGCAATCCCTGCTCAATATTTTGCCCCATCTCCTCTTAGCTCCAGGTACATATGAAAATAGTTTCAGCTTTAGGAAAAGTTTGAGTGCTTTCCTGGATTTACCGCTTACTGGAACTTGCCATTCAAGGAACTGAAATATACATCAATATATACATGTGAATTATATAAAACTACTTCCACAAGATCATAGGTAAACTTCCCTTTCTGTAGACACAGAAAATGAGTTATATAGCATAAAGGGGAGCTTATGCCATAGTCTCCAATGAGCAATACAGCTATGTTGCTTTAAGAAGTGTAACTTAATAACTTGGTCTTTTATAAATCATGTTGTATTTTCAGGAAGAAAAATATTCATGTACCTTAAAGAACATACACAAACAAACCTCTTAAATCAGGTTTAGACTCATTTTCCAAAAGAGTAATTGATATTGACAGAACAATATGTAAAACTAAGAACTGCTCACTATATGAAGAAATCTGCTGTACTATACCAAAAGCAGCAACTTCTCATAAGAAAAACACAGAACAAAGTGAAACTATTTTGAATATAGTCTCTATAGGTAAGATACTATCCTTAGTCCTTTAAATGAAGAAATTACCTTTAGATCATACCTGATCAAGGGGAGTGTCCAGATTTTGGAGGAAAGGTTGGATGACCACTGTGAAATTTTCATGAGCATCGTATCTGCCAGACTCTACCAGTCTCTGAATGCCAAGCTGCAAGAAACACAAAACCACCAGCAATACTTCAACAACATCCCTGCATCATCATAACTATTTTCTTTGTTTGGGTTTTCTGAAAGTGCTGGAATCAAAAGGAAGTTTTACTTGTGAACTTAAATAGCCACAGACATTGGCAAAAGAGGGCTGGGATGTTGCAAACGGGCTGAGAAGGCTGGAACATGATACTGAAACTCTTTGTCAGGGACAGGGTTTTGGTGACTAAACCCCCACCAATTAGCCTCTACTAGGAAACAATTTTTCTGAAGACTTCTGCTGCTAGTTTTGGTCACAGGATAAGTTTGGATAGCATCAAATGAGCTCCTGCTAAGTTCATACTTTGGGTAAAATACAGATCTGATATGTTGCTTGGTAATCAAGAGCTCACCTCTACTGGAAATAAAATAACTGTACCACTCCTGATAGTCATACCTGGTAAGCTTTGATGGCGTCCCTCACCATTGTTAAATTTTCTGAGTTTTCTTCTCCTGTGAAAACACAGCTACACAGATAACTGTGGGGGAGGTTAGAGGAGAAAACGGGAATAGAGAAGAGTTAAACATCTGATAATGCACATGCCACCCTTTGTCTTCCAATGCCCTCATGACATGGATGTAATAAGGGAATCTGTACAATCATGTTTTTGTGAAAATATCTTATCGTCCTTGCTGCTGTAACTTCAAACCTTGGTCTTATTTTCTGCCTCACATGAATGATACTACTCTAAGTAATTTTGGTTTCACACCCAGATATATCAAAGTACTGCACACAGCACAGAGGACAGTTCGTTCCATTAGTTACACCCCAGCACCCAAAGGCTCTGCAGACTGACGGAGGTGCACACCAGACCTCCTGGGGAACTAGAAAACAAGTCTTTGAAATGTACTGCCTGCTTTACTTCTGAGCTGATACCTTTCCAATCAACAATTCCTTTTGCATTCCCAAGACAGAGAATTTATCTCTGTCTGAAAGGTCAGCAAAGAATGCAAATTACTCATTGCACTAAAGCCTTTGAAACAGGGGAAACCTGTCTACTCCTCAAATACATCATGTTCCTGCAAAAAGGCCTGCAAATCTAAATGTTTGTGCACTTCAGCCCCATATTGAAGAACCTTGTATCAGTAACTTTATCCCTAGCCCTTGAGGTGTACATTATGTACAGTTCTAGATATGGACAACACTTAGGTCAAAGCCAAGAGAAGGAAATGCCATCAGGCAGGGTGATATCAGCACTGCATGGCAAGTCCATGGGACTGCTACCTTTAAACATTAGTTCAAATTATGAGAGAAGCATGGAATAACAACACAAACAGGCCAAAAGGAAGTCAAACAAGCCTTACTCTGCCAAGTAAGTGGGGCACTGAACTTGAGTGTCCACAAATAACTGTCTCAAAGGGAGGATGTCCACCACATCAACCAGACTCACTAGAGCTTTTGGAACCTGAAAGGTAAGTCAGACTTTAGCTTAGCAGAAACTGGTTACACAGCCCACAGTGCATTTATTTTGTCCCAGAGTCCAGCCATTTGACACCCCTTCCCTTTCTCCACCATTGGAAGGATAAAAAAATTAAAAATAATGAAAAAGCAACAAACACTCCACCAAACTCCTCCAACTCAGCTTTTGATACTTTTCCCATACTATAGGTCAAAGTTACTATCTGTCATTTCAGACTGCATCTCACTACTGCAGATAGACAAGACAAAAAATGTTTTTTGTAGAAGTCAACAGCATATGTTTGGTGCCAGAATGGAAAAAAAACCCCACAAAATCAAACAAACAGAAAAGCTAGCATCAGTCAGTCATGTCTCAGTGTGAGCTAGAATGCTGGGATAATTTTACAGTACTTGCCTCCTTGTGCAGAATATCAAGAGTTTCTTGAATCCTTTTGATGTAATTCCCAGCTGAGTAGTGATCCTGATAGAAACAGAAGAGATAACTGTCAAATGGAGACACAAGGAATTTAGGTTGGGAGGCTGGAAAATCACATTAATTCACTTCCTTTTCTGCCCTACAACACTGTGGTCAGTAGAATGTTCTTGCTTCTTTCTAGAGACAGGGGATTTTAAACATAGCAATTAATCTGAAACATAGGGTGGCTTGGTGAAATTTTGTATTTAAAATAAACCTTGTTGAGTAGCAGAATATTTAAACCAAATCCACTGGGACCTTCATGTAAAAATGCAGGAAGGAACCCAATCTGAATGCATGCTGAACAGCATAAACCAAGTAGCCATAAGCGTGCTCACAGCCGGCTGATAAGCTCTCATAAAATTATGTGAAATCACTGCCAGTCAAGGTCACAGCTATAAATAAGGCTATAAAACTTGGCAGCAGCAGAAAAGATGCCTAGCAAGGCTCCTGCAGAAGCAGCACACTTCTCAAGCACAAGGGGTTGCAGGAGAATTGAAAATGCTCATAAGAAGTTAGCATATTAAAGGCAACAGAGTGAGAGCTGGCAGTGAAAAGTAGCCTCTTCCTACTGCCTGCCCACTCAACTCCCATGATCTCTTTATGGCAGCCCTAAAGGCTTCTCCACAATCCAGAGAAGCATAACATTCAAATAAGAGTGAGTACTGCGGCAACTTCCCTCATATATACACCTCACCTGTTCCTAGCACCTCCCTACACTGTGAATTATGGGGTGATGACAATTGTAGGGTTGCATTGCTTTGAACTACCACTACCATTCTTGGATGTCTGAAGAGGCCAAGCAAGCAGCAGAGCCATTACCACATCAGAGGAGTGAGGCATTTCTTCCCTTCCATTTTTTGCTTATGGTCAAAAAACAGTAGCCAAAGCAGTGGTTCTTATCCTGGAGGAAGCCAGAGAAAACAAAACCATCCTACTCTGTTGCTGGTAACTTTTTATATCAAGGTACTGCCAGCAACAACCCCTGTCAAAACATACAGCAGCCCATATATAACTCATGTTATCTTTGTGAAGGCTTTATGATTTCCCCTGAGGTGTTTCTACACTGACACCACAGTTTCAGATAACCAGTTCCACTACTCACAGGGTCTTTGCAATAGTTGCACAGATCGTTGGCTCCAATATGCACTGTTATGAGCTTCCAGTCAGCACTGAAGTCAATTCTCTGTGCAATAAAGAAGAAAATAACAAGTCTGAATTTCTTTAACTTTGTGATATGCACGTGGCATCATTGCAGGTAGATCTGTTGTGTGAAGCAACACCTATTTCTATTCATGCTGTAAGTTTAAAGGAGTCCCAGACAACTTACCTGATCAGTTTTCATAAGTCTCACAAGATTTCTTGCTTGGGCTGGCAAGTGCCTGGAAAGGAGGAGAACTAGTGAGTGAATGTAACACCCGTATAGAGAGATCAACATTACCACACTTCAGACATCTTAAATCAAGTTGTCAGATCAGAAGGGCTGAGTGAGGACACAGTACGATACTCATGTTGCTGTGATCAAATTACATGTTCACATCTTGGTAATAAAATCAACATCAAATCAAACCTGAATACAGATTTTACTCAAGTTCAGTAAATAATCTGGAACCATAAGTTCAGCTCCTATTACAGTGCTTAGCACTTAAAAGAGCTGAAAAGCCAGACACAGCAACAGTTGTAAACAGATGGCCTCTATAGAGCTAGGCTGGTATCAACCTATTCCTTGCAGATTAAAACAAGGGAATCCCCAGTCACAATACTTAGCTGACCTCTTGAGCAACATGCCCCTGAAAAACGTTGGTTTCAGAGCTCACTGCACACCCTCTTCATTTTTGTAGCCTGCACCCAGAATCAGTCCATAACTGTACACTATGTGAAACAGCTCTGTGCACACAACTTTTACAGGGTAATTAAAAATCCAAATAACCCTCAAGATTACTCAGACAAATTAAGATGACAGCGTTTCTGTTTTTCAATAGCCAGGTGAGCATTCTCTCTCTTTTTGCTGTACATATATATATATACACATAGCTAGATTAGATAGGTAGATAGTAGGTAGATAGATATCTAAAATGCAATGAGTTTTGAGTTACCTAGGCTGAATGCTTCAGCTTTGTTTGACTGCCTTGACAGGTTGGTCTTCAAATATGCACAGAGAAGAGAATGAGGTCAGAAAGCATTGACCTTCCAGGCAAATCTGTGGTTCAGAATGAGCTGCATCTCCCTCCAGGCTCTTGTTAAAGACATTGGCTGTCTATCATTTCTGGGAGCATATCAGCTGACATTAATAAGCATGACACTTGTTTTGTATGGCAACCAGAGTTTAGCTCTCCTTTGCAATGCTTTGTTTACTGTAGGCAAAAGAGAGGTCTCTCACCACCCTTGTCCAGCTGAATACTGATCTTACACTGGCATGGGAGCATCTGCTGAGGAATGAGCCCTGTCATACATCCACTTGTGACACAGACACTGTGTGCTTGCAGTAGTTCTTATCACCATTACCCTTGTCCAATGTCATAACCTACTTATTTATATCCCAAAGCTATCACAAGCCACAAGTGGTCACAATTTCCTTCTGTTCTTACTGTGGAAACCCCTAAGCTAGGGCATTGACTTCAATATTGACACCGAGCAAAACACCACTTATTGATGTGGCAGTCCACAACATATTTGATTTCTCATGCAGTCTGTGAGGTACTGATGCATCCTGAGCCAATGCCGTCAGCAAGATCCAATAACATCTTGAATGAAGTAGTGCCAGCAATCATCCATCCTTGAACTGCAGTTTCAACCAAATTTAGATCTTGACCAATGGAAACAGTTTGCTAATGGGCAATAGAGATATTCACAGTTCCTGTCACCTGTTTTTTTCCTCTCACTCTCAAATTCTTAACCTCCTTATTTTTCCATATGAAATCAGAGACCTCAGCCAGGCTCTGCTTCAGCAATATTATTCAGATCTATCCTTATCTCCATCATGTACTTAAGCACTTTGGCAATGAATGCAGATAGGCTTAGGAATATTTTGCTCGATGAGACCTGCATTACTACATTGTCATCTAATACAATAAAGAGCTCTTCAAAGCAGCCGTGGATTTCATTTTAAGAAACCCTTACACCTCATTTCCATAAGCTGGTAAGGCCACAAAATTATCTGATTTCATAAATGTCCCAGCACCTCTGGAAAGCACTTTCTGGATTAGCACCATAAAGCAAGACAGGCCGGGTAACAATTCTTAAATACCAGCATTAGCTGGTGGACTTTTTTTGCCCTGTGAATCACTGGAAAATAGATGGTTTTGGCTGATGAAGAATAAATGGTGGATTGCATCATCATTCCAGGACCAAATACCTAAAGCAGGAGAAACATTTCCTTATGTTGCAATGCATTTCAGTACCCAACTAGGATGAATTAATCTTCTCAGGTACATCAAGAGCTGAAACACAGAACAGAACCCCAAAAGAAATATCTCAATGCTCAGGGATAGTAGTTTACAGGACTTTTTTGCACAGCTTTCTGCAGAGAGTTATGAGACAGAGAAACAAGAGAAGACAAGCAGAAATCTGGCATGATTGTTGTCTGTGTCTCCTTACTGAATGTTTACAAAACATGGTTACAAAACAAAGATAGCTCAATTTCATCATGTTTATCCAGTCCAGTCACTTGTAGGGGAAGAGAGAAAACTAATTGGTATAGATGAGGTAGGCAATTTTCATTAGAGCAGCATCCATCAACTCATTTCAAACAGCTAACAACAAACAGCTACTTAACAGCAATGCCTCCTGTTGCTGCTGATGCAAGCTGCCTTAAGTCCTAATGGTGACTTAAGAGGTTGTGTATTCTGCTTCAAGACCTTCCACCAAACAAAAAAGCCTTTTTTAGGATTTAGCTGATAAAAAATACAAGACAGGCACCTATCTCATTCTTTCATGCAACAAGCAAAAGCTGGAGGTATTGTGGATATATGCTGCATACAGTATGTTAATAAATTCTCATTAATGGCTGATGCACATTTCACTGACACAGATACATTCAGTCATTACAGGGAAAAAATGCCTTCTCAGTTCTGTGGGGGCTGTAGGATATAGCAGGGGACCTAGCACCCTATTTCTGTCAGGAAATCCAAGTATTTAGTGAGATTACCAGAATGAGTCAGAAGTTACTAAAGGCCTACAGAAGAGCAATAAAAAAACCTGGTAAATCCTAATAATCTTTGGTTAGATATAGCAAACACAAACACCTCTCTTGGCTTCTGAACTTCACTTCCAAAACTCCTTTGGGAAGCAAGATGAATTTTTCTTTAAACAAAAAAATTAAGGTCTGGGTAATAGCAATTCACAATGTCAAATCCAAGCATGGTCTGCCAGATTCTGTGCCCAAACTATGACTGAATTCAAGCAGCCATCTGTTTTGTTAATTAAACAGCACTGATTTTGAATAAGCATCCAGGGATTTTTAGGATAATCAATAAAGCAAAGCTCAACTCATGCAGCTTCCCAGGTGTGACTAAAAGCAAAGAGCCAAATTCAGGTGACTGCAAAGAATTACAATCCCCATTATATTGGCAGAACTGGCTGCAACTGCACCAGGCCTGCAATGCACCAAAACCCATGTATGACCATTAGTAATGCTCTTTTCTTAAGATTCCAGACTGGTTTTTTTCCGCACTTCTCTCCTGTCCTCTTCTGCTTACTTGGCCAGAATTACGTTAGATTTCATCCTGTTTTACTCCTAATTTCTTTTTATCAATTCATTACATGTTCAATTTCTAAAAACTTCACATTCTCAGAGATTTATTGACCGATAAATAGATAAATAGATGTTGAACAGGAAGAGTTCAAACTGTTTCTGCCAGTTTCTTGCTTGTGGATTTCATAACGAGGACTGTTAGTTTCATTTGAAAGTTCAGCTATGAAATAAACCCATACATTTAACATATTTTGAGCCAATTTCCACTCTAACTCGACTGGTTTTGCTTGCTCCTCAGAGCAAGTTGTGACAGCACATGAGACAGTTGAAAGGCAATTAGATGAAGCATCCATCACCTACAAATGTAAAACAAAAAGCTACATACTCAGCCTGTGCTCCAGGAACAGCCTGGTTAAGGAATGCATTGGAATCATTCTCAGTCCCAGTACCAGTTGAGTAGCCCACGATTGTAACATTGAACTCTCGAAAGATGTCTGAAAAACAAAGGTGGCAATGAAGGCAAAAAGACTCCAGGTGCTCCCTGCCTACAGGGAATAACACACACCAGCACTGCCACAGTTTTGCGCTCAGACAGCACAGCTGCTGCCAGTCAGCAAGATGGGCTCACCAAGCAGTGGGGACAGGGGTCACCAGCTGGCAGTGACTCAGACAGCAGGGTGCTTGCAGTGCCCTGCACTGGCACCAGCAGATAAGATGAGCAGAACTGAGGACTACTGTGTGCAGTTCTCTCTCACATTATAGTGGTTAAAGACTAAAATAAAATTCTCAGTCATACGATGTTGACTTTGTGAAGCGAGTGTGTAAAAGGGTCCTTCAGCCCAGCAGGAGCTGGTTTTCAGCTCAGTCATCTGGGTCTGCTTCATGCTGTGCAAAATCCCATACTACTGACAAATGTGAAGAATAAAGCCTCAGATGCATGGTTCTGATCAAGTCCCACAATGGTCTCCACAGCAGTTTCCAAAAGGAAGTTGACAGAATAGCTTACAGCTGAGAGTGAACATTGCCACACTGTAAACTATAAAATCTACTTCAGTCTCAAAGACTGAGTTTAATCACATTTTAATTAGGGCTTTATCAAATGTAATAGGACTCAATGAATGGATTAATTGCTTATTCTAATTATATTCCTGTTACATTCTGCTTAAAATAATGGTCAACACACAAAAGAACAGTTTACTGGCCCTCTTCAAATGGAAGTTTATTATTATAGCTGATCCAAACTGAAACTCAAGTGGCTTTACATTAACAATAGACTGAGCTATGAAAAGTTGCAGGTTTCAGTGAAGAGAAAGTTAAAATTATTCCCTTCAGATTCCATATATGAGTAGGCAGTCTTATTTACCAAAGAGGCCTACTCTATGCAAATATTTCTTTTGGAAAAAATTGTGATGGAATATTTATTAAAAGTAAATGTTAAGTACATCATGAGCATGGATATAGCAAGGTTATTTAGAAATTCAAATCATACTCACCAAAGAGCTGAAAAGGGAGAGGGAAAAGAAAATAAGGGAATATCTGTCTGATTCTCAGCTTCATTGACGAAGGCAACTTTTTATTTTTTAATTGTAGGATACTGTTTCTTATAAAGGTAGCTCTTGTTAGTTACACTACCTTTGAGATACTTAAAAGCCCTCTATAAATCTATCAGAAATGAGTCCACTGCATCTCCTCAATCTTACCATTTATATCTAGCAAAGCATTTACTTACTAGGTAGAGTAGTCATGTTCTCCAACGACTGGTCTCCTCCAATACTAAAATGAGAAAGACAAATCCCAGTCACTCATCTCTTATCTGGACATAGACAATAAATAAAGTGAAAATCTGCCACATATCGTGGGGAAAAGCAAAGGGTTCTTAATGTGGTAACTATCATTCTGTCAGAATCCATGGAGAGGACAGAAGTGGAAGGGCTATTGGGGAGAACAAGTGAAGTTTCAGTGGTGAAGGTGCTTATCAGAAAGATTTAACGCTCTTGCAGATGTACAGGGGAATAGTGAATTACTTATCAAGTGGCAGAAAAATGCCTGACGTAGCTTCATACTCAAATGATCAAGCCTTAAATACTGCAGAATAGAAGGTCAACTTTGAGGCCCATTCCAGCCTCATGAAGCCCCTCTAAGGCAACACCATACACAGACAGCCCTTGAGTGACAAGAGAACCTCAACAGTGGCTCCTTACTCTCTCTCCTGCTTTCCGCACAGGGATATATTTCACCAGCTTTTGTGTTGACAGGACATACTGAGGCCACACTCCAGCTTACACAGAGGTATTAGTACAGCACACAACTGCTTCAGTCAGTATCAGTAGAGCTACATCACAACAGCAAAACAATTTAGTGTTTTATGACTGTGTGTTGCTATATGTGGCAAAAGTTCTCTGGCCAAACAATTTTCCATGACTCTACAAAAAGTCCAGAAATGGAAAACTTTGAGAAGAAGTCCCAAAATGAACCAGTTCTGATTTGTTTGTTCCAGTGATTCTTCTCCAGTTTTGTAGATTTCCAACCTCATATCCCAACAGAAGAACACAAACTGTTGCAGGCAGCCAAAAATGAAAGCATAAGAGAGATCAAAAAGCTTGCTTAAAATCCATTTCCATTGCTGGAAATGCTTTCTGTCCAGCATGTCTTATGAGAACTCCTGGATCTTGATACAACTTCAAGAAATGCTAGCCTGAGAAGTAACCTGTTTTTCAACCTTCTGACAGCTGAAAGGCCCAAAACACATCTCTTCATCACCTTGGCTGAAGACTTACCTCCAAGACAGTCCCCGGTATTGAGTGGTCACATCCTGTAGAGTATCTGAGGCAATTCCTGAACCAGCCTGGGCATTATTTTTCATTAACCAAATGAAATTAAAGCACAATTACTAATGCAATAGTGACTTGTAATACAAATACATAAATGAATAGAATTTACTAACTTAAATAGAATTACATAGTTGTTTTGTTTACTTTTTAATTGAGTGGATGTCTTCCAGAGGTTCAAAAGGCATCTGGCTTTTCCCAGACCTTTCTCATGAAGAACACAACAATAACTTTCATAATTATTTACAAGCATCATATTGTATATATCACACACAAAGTGTATGGTGGAGCTGTGGAACAAAGACATGGATCTAGATGAGCTAAATAATTCTTTTATGGTTGCATTACTCAACAGTGATGAAAACATCTCAATCAAACACATTCAAACCTTCTGGCTAATGATATGAAACACTCTATGAACTCAGCAGAGAAAATAAGCATGTATCAGAAAGAAGCACCATAATACATACATACCAGTTTGAAAACCACTGTGCTAAATGGAAAGGCTTATAGCAGAACTGGAGCAAGAAGAAAGCACTCTCTACACTTACCCTGAAGAAAGAGGAAAGCTGGCAACTGCATCCCTCCTAAAACACCTCCAGAATTCAGAAGCGGAGCTCCTGCCAGCTGTGATCGTATAGTTTCATCCTAAATCTAGGTGCAGGTTAGTACTTTGGTACACTGCAAGACCAGGCAGCCTGTTTGCTGCTACTTTAGATCAAACCACAATGCTACATTTTCTTCTGTGTATAAACTTTATTGAAATAACAGAAGACTGGTGTTCAGAATAACTATGCACAGGCCAAGTGCAGCTCTGAGAGAGCAATACACCACTGCATGTTCTATGAAAGCAGATTTTATTCCCAGATCCTACAGACCATGCTTAGAAGCAGAAACACCTGCAGGGCCCTAGATATTACAATACAGCAACCACCACCACATACAGAATATCTTTCATTTGTTAATACTGCAGGTTTACATCAAAATGCTTCTATTTATTTCAGAAGCCTCCTGTGTGTAGGAGTTGTAAAGGGCTGCCAGAGAGTTGTAAAGGGCTCATGGTTTGTGCATACAATGTCTTTGTTAAGGCTCAGATTCATAGAAACCTATGCTCCAACTACATCTTTCTGTCCAGAGTTTCCTTTGACCTGGCTGTAGAATTTCAGTCTTTGACCAGTATGAAAACATAAGGCAGAGAGGCATAACTGGAATATAACGTCTGGATTTTGAGATATATTCCTTCTTGACTACCAAAGATAATCATCAGCAGCAAGAACTGTATCATGATCAAGAAATATGTTAAGACTTAAAACAAACACAGTAAAATGACTGAATATCTTCTGAAATGCATAGAGTCAGAAGGCTCTCACCCCATACTTCCTTATCTCATTAATGCTAAAATTATTAAAATGCTATTATCCAACACCACTTAGTTGCATTCTGTTCCTGGAAGAACCGAGGCTGAAAAACAGGCTCATCAGTCCATTCCTATTCAGAAAAAGATTTTGAAAAGCACAGTAACCTAAGCCTTGTGCTATGTCCCATTCTTTTCAGCATCTGATCTCTTCTGCCTCCAATTCAGCAAACTACTGAGGCACCTCTTTAAAGGATTTGCCTGTGTTTTTGCCTGAGTTCAAAAGCATGTGAATATGTGTGTGGGGGGAACGCGGTGCTGGAAGACTGACACCTTCTTTCTTAATCTAGCTGCTAGATCTATTATCATCCATGAATGAACAGATCATTGCTTTTGGGTACAACAGCTATTTCCTCTCCACTGGAGCGGGCACATGTTTGTAGTTTTACCAAGAGAACAGTAAAAACACCATCTTCTTACCGTCAAAGAATCCCCAAGGGCTGCTACAATTTTCACATCAGCTGGCTTTAGGGAATGCACTGCAAAGGAAAGAGATACAGTTGAACCTGGTTAGGAAATAACTGGGTTTTTTTCTCTACTGTGTATGTGAAATATGCCATTGTGTATTGTGATGCTCTGTCACATTGGTTTTGCAACACTCAAGTGATAAATCAGAAGTTCTTTCCAGCCCATCTCCTGTGATTGTAGCACCAACATATGCATATTATTCAGTATTTCAATGGTTAACGTCGCTACCAAAAATACAGAAGACCAAGGAGCAAATAACAGTAAGTGGCAAACAATATCCAGCACCAAAGTGAAGGTAAAACAATGCAGAATTACATAAAGCAGGAACAGTACATTAAAGACTTAAAAAGACTAAGGAAAAGACAATATAAAGTTATTTGAAAAACTGAATACTGCTAAATTCCAGACTAACATGAATGAAGCTGTATTTCCATTTTCTTTCCATGACTTTTAAGTGGAATAGCTTATAAGCTATGTTAGCACTCGAATCTGGATTTTATCAAAAGTTATTTCGAAGTTCTTCACTGGCAGTGAGTTCAGTGAGGCTATTTATTCAGAATGCTACCTTGCATGACAGTGTGGCATTGTATCTGTTAAGCATCTGCTGAAAAACATGACATCCTTTCTGAGCAATGTTTTTCACAGTCCAGCAACCATTTCAGAAAAAAATTAACATTCATCTTGAAGGACAGCTGAAGGTAATTCAACCTCTTAACATAAAACAGGCAAGACTACCTGAAGTTGCAGGAGGAGAGGATGGAGACCTGTCCTCACACAGCAGCTGACTTCCATAATTCTAAAGAGAAAAAGAAAGTTGAACACCATTTGGCTAGCAAATACAGTGAGTAGTAACTAGGGTCTTCCCAGCAGAGGCCAGTTGGATAAACTGGAGCCTCTTTAGCATGTAATTAACTAGATAGGTCTTGGTTTCTCAATTAAATAGTCATATTCAGCATTTCTCAGAAGAGCCCTGTGTCCTGTACTGATAACAGTGCTGCCTGCGCATGTGTTCTTACAGATGTTTACCAATGCATTTTGTCTAACTCAGGGAGTACTTCCCTGCTCTGGGCCATGCACTCAGCCTCCCAAGCCCTTTTGGCCAAAGACTGATTTCCCCTGTACTGCAGAACACAACTCATTTGGTTATCATGCAGCAACAGATGCAGCAGAGTAACAGTGGGATGGTGATGTTGACACTTACTGGAGTTTGGTTAGGGTATGTGTAATTACTGTTCTTATATGTCCTCAGGAATGGCTCAGCCTACAAAACAAGGCAATCTGAATCAATGCAAAGCATCAGAGGAACACATGGAGATTTCCATTCCCCAAGCTTCAGTTCTCAGATGACTGTAAATGATTAGCAGCTTGATGCAAATAAAACCCAGGGATTTAAAAAAAAAAAAAAAAAAAAAAAAAAAAAAAAAAAAAAAGCCTTTTTAAAATTTGTATAACAACAGTGTAAATCTGGGATATATTTTTATAACAGAAATTAGAGAGTACCCTCAGGACCCTGCTGTGTGTGGTTCACAAGAAGCTTGTGGCCACACTGCAAGGCTTTCGCAGTGAATCCTGCAGAGCTATGCTGACTGGTACCATCACTGCTCTGTTTCCCCCCACTGAAGCTCTGCCATTCAGTGTGGATACTTGATGATCTAGGTTAGGTAGGCCAAACACCCTTCCCTTGTGTTTTGGCCAGCTGTGATGTGTGACCATGAGGAAGTTTACTCCCTGCTTGCCCTTCACCATCTCCTGGGTGAGCACTCACACTGCTCTTGGTGGCAGTGGCACAAAGGGTGTGGGGAGGAGCAGACCACCCTCTCAGAGACAGAGCTCCAGGCACAGGGTAAAGGCTCACACAGAACCCCAGCCACCCCCAGCACCTCCACATAAACACAGACACCCTTGTAAATTACCTCAGGTGGACATTTGAGGACAATCTCATTTTCCATGCGCTGATTATCTGTCTTCTCCCCTACAGGCTCCAGCTGGGGGGCAAAAGGGATGCACAGAGGAAAAGCACATGAATACCAGAGAGGAATGGGTGATGCTGTGCTGCCAGCCACTGGAAACCACCTCTGCAGCACAGCAAGACAACTGCAGGGCACTGCACCAGTGCTGGCAGCTTCCTCCATGCATTGTTTCTTCGTGTGCTGAAGAGACTAATTCCCATACACCTGGAATGTGGCCTGCTGATCCATGTGCCTGGCAGGCATCATCTTCCTGAGAGACACAGCCTTAACATGTCCAGACTTATCATACCCTGAGATTTACTGGTTTAATATGACTGGTTTAACCATTCAGGTGATCTTTCTTCACATGATCATTCTTTTCCTTTGTAAGCACAATTCAGAAGAGATATGGCTAGCAACCTAGTAGCTCCCTGGGTTTTGGGGTTTTTTTTGCCAAGAGCAGGATGAAGTGAAGAAGGAAGAACTAACACAACCTTTAAAAACCTTACCATGTTGTTCCACAAAGCACGTGCAGCCTGGGAATGAGCCTTTTGGCTGAAGTGGAAACAATCTGGGGCAAAATATGAAGCATCTGGCCACCCCTCCTAGAAAACAAGATAGGTGCTCTCACAGAGGCAACAAATATGCAATGAGCTGTGCATTATGTCTTCTCTCTTCCTGTGAGATAACCCAGCTGACTTCTAAACAAAGTATCTGCAAAGGCCTCTGAGGCAAACAGAATTAAACCAGGCCAGGGAAAGTTAGTAACTCAGAAGGCTTTTAAAACTCTTTAATATACTATTCACAAGGTAATAAGGAATACAGACCACTGTGACTCTGAGTACAGAATACCTGGGCACAGATATCAACTGTGTTCTTTATTTCCCTTGAGATTTACACATTACTGTGCTTTGAAACACATGGTTTTCATACCAAAGGTCATTTACCAAAATACTGGAAAGGACTTGCTGTATAGGGAATGTAGAGCAAGTGTTTCCTGATTAAGACTTTGAACTAGAATATCTACTTCATGGTTGTCCAATTGCAGAGCCCTAAAACAAAGTCTGTATTCCTGTTGCCCCTTATCTCACATTCCATAAACATTTTCTGCAATTTTGGACAGTAACTGAATATAATAATTACTATGTCAGGAAACTGCTAGCTACATTTACAGCTAAAACAATTGTGACAAGTCAGTGGCATTGCACTAGGATTTAATGTAGGTGTGGTTTTCTTGTTTTACCTGTGTTTTTGGCATTTCCATGTTAGTCATAAATGGCTGCATAACCACTGTGAAATCATCCTTTGTGTCATACCTTCCACTCTCCACCAACTGGCGGGTTCTTTCCTAAAGAGTCAAAGAAAAGTTGTCATTCTTCCTTCTTCTATGTTCAGCTCATCACACTGTTCCACCCATTTACACCTCACCCAGGGGCTGCCCCTCCCTCCTGCAGAAGCTCAGACATGACCATGATTTTCAGCTTGTGCCAGGCAGCCAATGCAGCTGCCTTTTTGAGACACTCATCCTGGGCTTCTTTGCAGAGAGGCAGCCTGGGAATGGCTGCCTGACTGATAATGACTGGCAACCTGCTCAGGGATTAGGTTTTCTGACAAAAAGATGCCCTTCCAGAACCACCAAAGTGCTTTTGGTTTGGCTGATGTGCTGTACCTGGGTTACCAAGTTGTTTGACTTAACCTGATTTTCAGTAACATAACTGATCAAAAAACTGCTGGCTCTCTGACACACTCTACTTTCTGTGGCTCTGTAACAATTTTTCTTTTCATCTGTTTTGTTGGTTTAATGAAATAGAATTGAAAACATCTTGATCCTAATTTTTTAAATCACAACTACAAATACATCATTAGAATGAGTGGAAACTGTCCCCTACTTTCAAATTAGTCCACCTGTGGTCCCTTGATCAACAGAAGGATGACATGAAACTTCTAACAAATACAATGTGCCTTACCTGATACATTCTGTTAAAGTAGACCAACTTTTTTAACTCATTGGAATTTTCCTTAGGGTTTATGACACAAGGGCACAGCATCCTGTGGGATAAGAGCATGGCACTGAGATTTACTCTTCCTTTTCCCCCCTTGCTTCCCAGCTGAAAAACTGCAGGATTAAGAGCTCTGAGAGGGATGTCTTTGAAAGGCCATTAAGAATGAGAGCATTACCTCTCACCCCTGAGTTTCTTCATAGCCCCAGTTGTTCAGCAGAAACACATTTATTAGGGATAAATTGATGAACAGAAAGTGAGGAAAAGGTTCCACGCAAGCAAAAACGACACTGTGTGCCCACAGCAAGGTTTCAGCAGCAGGAGTGATCTCTGAGCGGGGATCAGGGCTGCCTGTTCTGGACACAGCTCCAGCAAACCAACCACAGGGCATGGCTGGTGGTGTGTCTGTGAAAACCTGCTTAAGAAAGGGTAGAAAGCACCAGAGAGGGAGAGGAGAGAACAACAGCAGGAGCAAGGAAGAGGTGCTCCATGGCAGAACAGGCACTCCTGGCAGGGACCACAGCCTGTGGGTGCACATGACTGCAGGACTCATGCTGGAGCACAGGACAGGAGTGAGCAGGAAGGAGTGGCAGAGAGATACCAGACCCAGACCCCAAGCTGTGCCTCACTGAAGGGACTGAGGGTACCCTGTGGCAGTAACAAGGGTGGGGACAGAGGTGCTTGGAGCAGAGCTGAATCTGATGAGGGAGGACAGGTGCTTTAACTGCTCAACTTCTTTGTTTGTTCATTTCCCAACACCTGAATCAGTAATTAAATGTTTATGCTCATGGACAACAAATACAATTAAGTTCTCCAAATCAGGTCTGTTTTGCCTGCAATGATACTTGGTAAGTGGCTCCTCTGTCTTTATTTAGACTCATTAATTTTTTTGCTCATAATCTTTGTTTTCTCCCCATGTTGCCATGGTGGGGTGAATGAGCAGCTGGGGCCAATCCACCACAAAAATGTTCATAAATATACTTGTGCAACATGGTTTGCTCCAGCAGAACTGTGCAAGCATCCCTCAAGATGCAGTTGCCACGAATTCATTCTAATCAGCTGAGAGAGTCAGAGGTTACAGGATGTTTCACAGCAAGGCTGGTAGAGCACCAAAACAGTCAGAGTGATGCCTAATTCTCCATCCTTAGAGAGCCATTCTAACCCAACACATTTTAAGATTCTGTGAAGTCATGATGGCCACCTTTATCCCTCCCTGAAGCTTTGACCTTTCCAGCACATGGATATTTTTGTTGAGATATTCCATGTTCCTGGGCATTCTGCATTATTACTTGAGTAATCCAAATTAGGACAAGGACTCCTTTCAAAAATCCTGACCATACGACCACAGTAAAGCATCCCTGAGAGAGCTCTTAGAGAAATACCTCCTATAGAGATGCAGTTGATACACATAAAATATACACAGATCCCTACCACATCCAAACTTGTCTTAATGGAGACCAACTAACAAAAGATTTTACTCCCACAGTACATCTAAACAAGCAATACAAGTCTAAACTGTGTTTTCAGAAGTTTCAGAAACATGTTAGGCAGTACTAGCAGAGACATCTTCTCTTTAAGTTGTTTGTTACTCTCAGAAAAAAACCAGAATACTTTCAAGATCAAAATCCTCCTTCAGGTTCTTCTTCCACTCAGTAGAATAGTATTTATTATCTCTCACAGGGTCTGCTTACCACCCTGTAAACTTGGCTTGCTGCCAGACAGGCAAATGTTAAATTCAGCATGGCACCTGGAATGATGGGGAAAGGTTACAGCTATCATGAGATAATCTAATCTTAAAGGCTTCACTAACTATCCTTGTCCACCTTGAGATACCTGTGTACTCTACCCAGTAACCTTTGTTAAAAGTAAATAAATAAATAAATAGAAATAACTACAACTGGCTGTTGGGAGTGCCAGCACCCTGACTTTCAAAACCTATTTTCCACTGACAGCCACAAGAAAGTCCTTAAATCACAGGGTTGCACCTCTGTCCCTCCTGTAAAACCAGTGGCTGCCTACGTTCACAGGACAAAGTTATTCTCCCCATCTGTCCAGAAAAGCAGAGACTTTCTTTTCTGAAAACAAGAACGTCCTGCCAGAAGCAACTCAGGTGGACAATGCTGGACCCCATCTGAGTCACCAAAAATCCACTCAGGTGCAGACCTGCCACCTCAGCAGTGGACTAACACTGACCTGAAAGGATTGTCGAGCCATAAAGCAATAGGTGGCACAATTAAGTATCCAAAACATCTACTTGAGAGACTAATTAGAGGTAAAACTAATAATCGGCAATGAGATTACAGAGATTAAAAATTGCAGAAGCAAGAGGGAGAGTTTTCAGTGCAGAAAAGTCAATCTGTAAGCACAACTAGAAAACCTTGTCTCTTAATGTCTTCTCTATCTTCACCAAAGAGTGCAGAGCTGAGCTCTTTCTGCTCTAGCTTGAAATCACTTGCAGGTAAAGCAAGGAGTCAAATATGGCACCTTCATAAGAAGGGGTAACAGCAGGGCTCAGAGACAGAGACAGCTTATTCTAAGTGCTTTGTTGAAATCAAAATGTAGGTACATGCACAGAGAAAGATGATTGGTAGTCTGAAATACTAGATCCTTTTCCCTTTAAGAAAAAACTTCCCAAGAAGATGTTGCAGCCCCGGGTGAACAAGGAGAGCTGTAACATAAATCATCTGCAAACCTCATAAGCAGTTTTGGGCAGCTACTGTTTTTCAATGCATGCAGCTCCCGGAGGCTCGCTATGGAAAGCAACGTCACCAGGTTCACATATGCCCGTGGAACCTGCCAAGGGAACAAACAAAGCCATAGCAAACTCCTGGAGCACAAAGTGCTGGTTTTGTCCCTGCACAGCCACAGCAGACCTTGGTAGTGGCCTGCTGATTCAAGCATCATGTATTATTTATAACACAGGTGTTCAAAGTGCTTCCTCAATAATTAATCCCCCACACAAGCAATACTAAATTACAGCCCCTGTCTGCACTGCCTAGTTCTATTCTAAGTGGAGATAGCTGGTCACTCAAAAATGATGGCTTCAAAAAGGTCCAAACAACTAGTTATAGCTCTCAGCAAGACCCAGACACCTGCTAACACTTCAAGAATTCTCATCATTCTTTACGTGGAGCGTCTGAATCTCTCTCTTAATGAACACAAAAACATGCTTATTTGCACTTTAAAGAACAAGCAAAGCATTTTCTAGTCAATTAATAATGTTTGTTCAACTTTGTTATAACATTTTTTCATATTATTTGTCCACATCACATCAGCTAGAACTAAGAACATCCTTATTCCTTTGGTAAAAAACTTCTCCAGCCCTTTTTGCCTTTCACAAAGGTTTTTCCTGCAAGCAAACACCTCTGCATACAGTAGTACTCTGCAGATGAAAGCAAGGAAATAAATTCTTAATCAATAATCAGCGGCTGCTTTGGCAACAGAACAGAATCCCTGCTCCCACATACTAGAGAAGTTTGATTTACCTCTTTGTGAAGTATGTCCAAAGCTAGTTGTAGATTATAGGTGTAGTTTTCAGGAGAATAATGTACCTGTCAAAGCAAGAGGGTTGAATTTTACTATTGCTTTACTCAGGCAGGGACAAGAGTGACTAGCTAGAGTCTCTCACAGTAGTGTTCATGTTTCTAACTCTTGGGTCAAAAGTAACAGAGTCATAGGCAAAATAGTCCTGCATCTGTTTTTCTTCCTTCCCATCACAGCTATCTCACTGGCAAGAAAACATCTGCCAGCCACTGGATACTGGTAAGGGTGAAAATTCGCAGGGTATTATCAGACATCACAACGTCCTCAATCCCCAGGCTTGCTTGGGCTGGTCTTAAAAGCATGGCTAACCATTCATTAACAGGGGCCATGTAAGGGAGAGAACAGTTTGTGTAAAAGTAAGTTTATTTCTGCTGTATGGAATATTAGAACATGTCTCCCATATGCTCCTTGCCTGCCACAAATAATAACTGGCAAATCTTAGGTATTTAGCTGGTAACGATATCACTTCATATATTTGTCTTTCAGTGCCAAAATTTCCTTGTTCCATTTTAATGGTTTAAAAACTCCAATTTCATTGTCTCAAGTAATCCAACATTTATTTTTTCACTTGTCGAACTAAAACAGTGAAATAAACTTTCCTATGAGGAATGCCTATCTTATTTTCAGCCTTTCTTCTCTCTCATTTAAATTCAAGCAGAAGTTCACTGAGAGCCCCACTTGCCTACTCTATAGAAGCAGACAGCTCAGATGCCTTATTCATTTCCTAAGTCACAGCTCACCAAGAGTGCTGTGGTTGGCATTATTTGTACTTGTGCTACACCAAGATCACTGTGATCCTTGGATGCACACGCGTTGTCTCCTTGCCAACCACCCCAGTCATGTGAAAAGGCACTTTGTGTTTGGGTTGACAGCAGAAGGTAGGAACGGTTAAACTGCTCCTTCCTTGTTTTATAACCATCTTACTGTGCTGCTTTGCTGCCCTTCCTGATCCAAAATGAATCATGAAGAATGACAAGTATGTGCTCAGCTGCCTGTGAGTAGGTAATCCTCATTACTAAGTGAGGAGTCTGCCATGGCCTTTCACCTCCTCTACAATCACACATACCAAAGGCTAGATACTGTATGTATGTTATAGATATACACAATAAATACCACATTGCATATAATTGAATTAGCATGAGCTCTGCTTAGAACCTTTCCCATAGCACTGAAAATATCAAGAGAATACCAAGTAAGGCTTAGGAGTGTGACTGTGCACAAGGCAAAGAGGAGTAAAAACCCTTGGGTTTTTATCTAACAGGAGTTAAAGTGACTATGCAACAAAAAGTTATCCTAGTTAGCAGCAAAACAAAGTCACAACAATTATGTAATTTACAGGTGTTCTAAAGCTATCTCTAACATTACCAAAACATTACAGTTACATTGCAGAACTGCACCATTCAGTCCTACATTATTTTGGTCTCACCCCTCCAAGTTCCTCTCTCTTACACCCTGCAATGCATAAAGACCCTGTGGCTTGACTGCCCAAGTTCATCCTGCAGGGAACTTACTGGATTCTCACATGATTTGCAGAGGTCATTTCCTCCTATGAAAAGTGTTATGAGCTTCCAGTCATTCTGGAAATCTATTCTCTGCAGAAAGAAGGAGATGGAACAGAAGTTATTAGCTAAAAAAAAGAAAAGGAGGGGGATGCAGGCAACATAGTAAACACAATTTTCCCATTTCTCAGAGTACATGGCTATCATTCCCTAGGCATCCACAACAAAAACAAGTTTGTAGTTATGACTGAAGATGTAAAAACTGCTATGATCTAAACCAGATTTACAATATCAATGGCATCATGGAAAACTACTTTCTTCAGGAAACTATTACTCAAAATCTATCTGTATGCTTTTCTTAGTAATATCTTGTGTATACAAGCGACTCCTCCTGCAGTCCTAGAAATATATCTTCATAGCAAAAATTACGGTATGTGTTTTACTGTGTGATAAATAATGCAGCCATCCTGCTGGAAAACCCTGTGGGACAATATATTTCAGTCTTGCTGTGAGACAAACTGCAAAGAACAGTGGGGCAATATTAACTCTATCTAACAATAATGGTAAAATATTACAGCACTTTTTGTTTCTGCAAGGATTTTGCAAAGGGATAGCTAGCTAAATCAAGGTAATTGTGCTACAGTAAACACACACCTTCTTAGCTTTGAGGAAATGTTCAGATATGCTTAGCAGCATGTTGTGGATCTTGTGCTCAGTATCCTAATGCTTTAATTTCAGTGCAAAACACCAGTAAGAAAAGCACCAAAAGTGCATCAGCCTCCAGTGATTTAAAGGCATCTTTCTTCAAAGGCAGGAGGCAAAATCTCCCAGCTAGTAAACATGCTGTTCAGGAGTTTCGTCTCATAATGTAAAAAATCAAAAAGAGGGGGAAACTTCCTCCTGCACTCAACAAGTGTTTTAAAAAGGGGGTAGGGGGGGAAAGGATCTCTTAAATCAAAGAGATACGATCTCTACTATGAGCATGCTTTCTAGTCTAGAAGGAACTTCATTAGTTATATAAAAACATTTATTACCTAAATAAAAGATATTTCCATTCATTTCTGTTAACATTCTCATGCCAATAAATTTGACAGAGTAGTGCTTAGGAGCCTTGAATAGTTTGAATGAAAACCATTTGACTCTTCATTGTTAGTTGCTGTTCCTTTTAATCTCATTTCAGATGCATCCATTGGATTGAAATCTTGTTTACAAGAAAGCGAACCAAGAAGAAAGGTACTGCAAATATTGTTGCAAATATGTAAGCACCAGAGTATTTACACTAAACACGCACACAGATATCTTGGAGGCTTTTTGGCTGCTTTCCAGCTGCACAATTGGAAAGCCAAACTATTATAATGTAGCTTAGGTCACTGATTGCACAACATATTTGTCAAATTACAAATAGTAAACATTCAAAGCATGTGCTGAGGTGAGAAATATGCAAGCACTCCTCAACCTAGTGTGTATTTTACAGACCATTAATCAAATAACTCCTAACAATAAATGTGTAAATCAAAAATCAGCTGGCGACTAGATGAAAGAAGGGACTAATCTGTTTTTATAGAAAACAAGTCCCTTCCTCACTTCACATGTTCACTCCACATGATTTGCTACTTGAAAAGCTTGCCCTCAATATCCTAACATGTATTATTTTTGCTGGAAAAAATGCTTGCTTACAAGATAACTAATAGCACCACAGCAAAATCCTCACAGAGAAAAGGTTCTGTTATCTTACAGGTTGACACAGGTTGGAAGTAAAAGTAACAGCACTGCATTTACAGCCACTAGCAGTAAAAATGATGAGAAGGTTACAATTATCTGGGTTTGTTAGTAACTATCACATGCTGGTACAAATTCAGACTAAGCTATAGATTATTTTGTGCTGACTCACACTCTGCACTGGGAAGTATTGCACTGTACCCTGCTGTACCTACAGCTTTAAAGTTTGGCATTCACTGTTGAGATCTGCCATTGTTCTGTTAGAAACTAATGATGCCATGCCACTTCATTCTAAAGATATTAATGACATGTTAAACTCACAGGATCATTCTTCATGCGGTCCACCAGTTTCCTAGCCTGTTTAGGAACATCCCTAAAAATAAAAGAAAAATAAAATCATAAAATAAATTAATAAAAATTTAAGGAAAGAATCCTGCATAGGTAGCAAGGCAAAGAGGAAAGCTGATGAATGGACACCAAAAAACCCAAAAACCCCAGAGAAAGTCCAATCTTCATTGAACGGAACATATGATATAGCCAACAAAGGCTGTATTTTGAGTCAGTGATGGAAAATCAAAAAGAGAAAATAATTATAATCCAACAGGCACTGGGCTACTTTGCAAATGCTGCATAGTTACTCTTTTACAAGCTATATAGAAAATGCACTTTTCTCTTCCCACCATCAGACAGATGCTATCAATAGAAACAGCTCTGAAGCGTCTGTGCTTGTACCAATGTTATTATGTGGCCTCAAGGCACTGAAGTAGGTCTTATAAGAACGGTTACCAGTGGAAAAAAAAATAGGATATGAATTGCACTGAAGACGATGCACAGTGGTCTCTAGTTAATTCCCAGTTCTGGCAGACCAGGAATTAAACAACTCACAACTTTCTCAGTCTCTACACGAACTCTTGGTCCTGATGACAAGAGGATTTGAATATACCTCCTATAAAGTGGAGATATCTTTTGTCTGACTCACAACAGGACAGCTTTCCAAGTAGTGCTTGTAAAATGCTGTGGCTTTCTCAGTTGAAAATGCTAGAGAAAGTATTGCTAATTTATTCAACAGAGATGAGAAACACTGCTAAGTCCTCATCGCATTTCTTGGCCTTTATGATACATTTAGGATAAAAAAATCTCTGGGTTTGCCTATTAGACTTACTGTGCTCTTGCCACAGTCCAGGGTTTGGGCCTTTTTTAGTCACAAGGAGTTTTATAGACAAAAAATCAAATACCTATTAAAATTAAAAGTTTTCCTCTTACTCTGCACGAGCCCCTGCCACAGCTTGGTTGAATGCAGCATTGCTTGAATCCTGTGTCCCAGTGCCAATGGAATACCCTACCAAGGATGGGTTGAACTCACGAAGAATATCTGCAGAAAAACACAGCACCCTGAAATATTGCTGCCTGCAGCAGGCAACAAATGAGGCAATAAAGCTTAGACTTTAGTAAAAGACCCTTAAAAAGTTTAGGAGATAGCTATCAAAAAACAAAACAAAACAAAAAAACAACAAAACCCTTTAAGTATAATAAATATGGAGATTCATCACTATGTAACCACTTCCCTGCCTTTAAGATTTCTGAAATTCGTGAATTCAGGTATCTCATGACCTAACATTATCATCTTGGCTAGCAATGCCATTTTGCCTGGCAAGAGAGGCTGGGTAACCATATACTCAGGCATGATAACCTCATGCCATCATGCTCTAACTGCAGACAGGTTGGAATCAAATCCTTTAGTCTGATGGCCCCAGATGTATTAACCCCAAAGACCCCAGATTCCCTTCTAGATCTTAGGTTACAAACCAGCCTTACAAACACCTCAGATCTAAAATGTCCTGACCTTTAAAAAGCATGTAAAATCTGATCTTGTAATGTGATTCTGAAACAACTTTCCCATACAGTCAAAATAGTTTATTTAGGCTATGAGCTAAGATCTTTGATTCAACTATCCCAATCACATTTTAGACAGAACTATAACCAACAGGAGAATACTGAAACAACCAAAATCTAGGGATTACAGAATACATAGTTGAGTCATGCACAGCATATTACAGCCTGGTTGTTATGCAGCTTCTATTCAGCACTGGACATTAAACACAAAGGGATTGCTTGTGTCATGCTACAAATTTTAACCCTTTTCTCCTATCTCCTTTTATAATAGCAGGTATTCTAATAATAAACAGCACCACATATTTATCAGATTTGCAGAAAAAGTCACTTACTTGGTAGTGTCGTGACTGTGCTTATGTTTTCATTTCCTCCAACACTGTTAAAAAGAAAGAACAGGATAAAAAGTGTTCTAAGGGGGGATGGATTCGGCAAGGCAACGGACAAGGCAGGAGAGTGCCCTCTTTTGGGGTTGCCGCACACGTACAGAGCACGCCGGTGGCTGTGTAGAGCCCACCCACACTCTGGGTGCCTGTTCCCAGGGGTCACCACATCAGGGACACTCCCAGTACCAGCAGAGCAACCCTGTTAGAAGCCCTGTACAGTAGCTGTCCTTTCAGTTCTTTCACGTGTTTTGGCATACGTTCAAACCCAGCTGAAAGAAATGAGATTTTTTTTTCAAGGCTGCCACCTTTGCTATTGTTGCACTTACTAAAATATTTATAGCTTCCATTTTTAGTTAACAAATTAACCAAAACAAAAAGTTCTAAAAGCATATATTTCAGAGTGATAAGTAAAATCAATACCTTTGCCTTCCCCCATCACCTTCCCCCCAGCTCACATTTCACTCAACTGGAAGAACACTACTAGACTGGTGAAACTCACCATTATGTCTGTGTGCTCTTTATGCTCCTTTATGCTGAAGGAAATACTAGTATAATTGTTGCAAAAAAATGTCCACAGATTACTATTAAAGATCAAAATATAAAATGTTTGACTTAGAACACCTCTATAGTGTCTCTTTAATCTGGCACAGATTTTGAAGTGCACTAATACCATCCCTGGAAGTGCTTGAGGCCAAGTTGGATGGTGCTCTGAGCACCCTGGTCTAGTGGAAAGTGTCCCTGCCCATGACATGGGGGTTGGAACCAGGTGATCTTTAAGGTCCCTTCCAACCCAGGCCATTCTATGTCTCTGTGAACGTGTTTAAAGTTCTTCTAGAGTTGCAGTGACTTAGACTGGTAAAAAATGATGAACAGAAGATCAGCCTGACAAGTTTGGTGTTAGATCATACAGTTGCAGAGTAACAAGTGAACACAACTGCCTTTCTCCAGAGTCTTTTTGATGTGTCTAACAACATGCTGCATATGTAAAAGTCTGGATTGACTCATAATTGATAAACTGTTCTCCATGATGTAAGCAATACTGGGAAAGGATCAAGGAAAGAGATACTGCATATGAAATAACAGCAGAAAAGGTTTTTTGTAGACCACCAATTTTAAATGAGACAAATGGGTGATGTGGGCTACACTGGGCAAGAGCAGATAGGATATACAAAGAGCAGGGACAGAAATACAGAATGAGCAAGTGATGCAATGGCAATGGGGTCTAGAAGATCCATTTCCAGGGTCTCCTACAACTATGAGATTGGAAAAGTTCTTCTTAACAAGGACCCCATTTTTCTGTGTATCCAGGTCTATTCCAGTCACACTACATTGTCCTCTACATAGCCACTAGTTTGACTATTTTCTTTATCATGAGTAAGAGTACAGCCACGTGCCTTCATTCAAAATGTGACATCAAATCCAGTTTCCACAAGCCTTCATTTGCTACAAAAACAACTATATCAATCAAAACTGAAGAAAATTGATTCTGTCCTACTGCGGGGAAAATTCCTGGAACTCACCTCCAGGAAAGACCTCGGTACTGAGTCAGGACATCCAGAACATCATGGGGTCTGGATCCTGCCCCATTACCTGCCTGGAAGAAGAGTTCATCTTCAGAAAATAAGCATTGCTACAGTAACTAGTTCTCTGACTGATCCTAGTGAGAATAATTTAAAAGCGTATTAATGAAGCAAGCTACATCATCTTCCCAAAACAGAACAGACCCCTGTTCTCAAGAAGATCAAAGGCTGAAGGTATTTTAACTCCATTCCAGTGAATTACCCTCTTCTATCAACTTTGCAATTAGATCAAATGGGGAAAAATTACTTGAGAATGTTCAAAATACTCATATAATTCTAAATTTACATAAGGAATAAATAAGATAGCAGTAGTCCTGAATTAATAAGTTATTATAATGCTCCTCACATTAACAAGTTGTACAGTGATTTTATGTCTTTCCCAGTTTCTCCAAAGACTACAAGGATTTAATGTGATAATTAGCATAGAACATGTAGGAAACATGAATTATGATATGAGCAGTGAAGCATTCACCACTGATTGGTGAATCACAACCAGTCTAGGGGTAATGAGCTCACACAGTACCAGGAACAGTGTTAAAATAAATAAATTCTCAAGGCAAGTTACACTTGACACACCTGATGTTCTGTTGCAATTCTAATCATATATTTAGTTAGTATGAATTACTATGGCTTTATAGGCTTTGGTATTATCAAATGTATATTTATCATATTATATAGATACACAGATATTCACAATCAGCTGCAGAATTTTTTCTTTCTCTTCATGCTACTTACTAATAGCTTTCTGGGCCAATACCTTGGGAGCTGCCAAAAATCAATAAAGAAAAGTAATTGTTGCAAGTCCACTCCAGCAGAATAGTTCTGCTGCTGCACAATCTAATCTTACATCTCTGCTTTGTGTGGCACTCTTGTGGACTTTAAATGGGGACTGTGCACTCAGATTAGACTCATGATCTGATTACCAATCAGCCAGCCAAGGTGGAGTATGGAGAAAAATACGTGAAAAACATGTTTGGCTCAATAGGGCATAACTATATGTATTTCATTTCCCAGGTTAAAAAATCAAAAATTTCATTGCTGCTTTATCAATGGCTATTCAGTGATCTTTACTTACAGTGAGTGAATCTCCCAGGGCAGCAATCACCCAAATATCCGCTGGTTTCAAATTATGAACTGAAAAAAAAAAAAAAGGTGGTGTAAGGGAAAGAAAGAAAACTACAAATTGTGATGGTTATTAGAAATTTTCCTCAGAATAAGCATAATAAATCACTGCAAAGATAGTATTTTTAATATTCATGACAGCATCAGCTCAGAATGAGAGAGACTGACAGGCATCAAATCAGAAATGATTCCTGGTACCATAGCTGGGCAGTAGCTACAGTGACAAAGGAGGCAGCAAGATTCCAGTTTTGCATTTGTTCTTCCTCAAATTTCTTTTAACTGGTGAAAATGACTGAAAAGCAGGCACAGCTCTGGTGCCAGCACAACGTGGATATTTGGAACCATCACAGCTTCTGAGGAAAGACAAAACCTACCCAAGGAACTCCATATGGGTTTTTGCACCTCAGACTGCATTAACAAGAGCCTCCTATAGTATTTTCACCCTGGAAATGAAGGACCTGACTGCCTCCTATCTTTTCCACTGTCACTTCTTTGTTGGTACATGGAAGATACAGTTGCACAAACTTTCAGCGCCCTTGACGTAGTGAACTCCCATCTTGCTATACAACCACTCACATTGCTCCAAAAAGACTCTTAAAAACCACAGTCAACAAAGTGCACTTCTCCAAAGAGAAGAGCACCTCTCCTGAGTAAACCCAGTTCTGTTCTCCTTCTGTCATCAAATGAAGCAGCTCTATGACAAAAAGGCAAAGTACTATACCTGAAACTGGAACTGTATCAGAGGGAACCCGGTCAGGACAGGGAACATCTGTTCCATAACTCCTCTCCTGTAAAGACAGACAGGGCAAGATTTCACATCAGTCTCACTATACTCTGGTCATGATAAACCATTTACTTGTCAGACCATTAGATTTATGAAATCCCCATGTACTTTGTATACAACTACACAGCTCAGCCTGCCCTCAGTAAGTGCCTTTTGAAGGCACACGCAAGCTCAGCCTGCTCAGAAGTCGTGCAACTCTTGCCTGCCAGTGGGGCCAGTTGTCTTAGACTCTGAGCCATGTTGCACTCAGCTATGCAACATTTGGCGTGCCCATACCCTGAATATCTTTTGCAAGAAAGTGTTTGAACATCCCTGAAACATCCTAGCACAAAACCATACCTCTGTCAGCAGGGCATGAGCCCTCCTTCTCCGTATGCAGTCCTGTATGTGCAGCCAGGGATTTGCCCTCCTGGCTCTTTTGGGTTGCAGGCTACTGACAGAAATATCCCCGAGATCTACTGTTAGTGAAGGGCTGACCATCAGTATCCCGGAGCAAACCATCACACAAGACTCAAAGATGTGCTTTGCCTCCAATTCTCTCTGCAGAATACCTTAAGTAGGCTAACTTGCCTAGGGAAAAGATACTTTTATGTCTTGTCCCATTGTTCTGGATTGGGTTTTTAATTTCTAATTTAAAAAACCAACAAAACAACCACAAACATAACACGGTATTGCTCCTTACCTCCTTAACACCTCCTACACTACAGCTATTTCCAAAAACCAAAGTGGTAAGTACAATGCTCCATGGAGAGGTCTGTACACCCCAAGTAATTAACAAAACAGATGGGGCTATACTAAAATGTGAACAGAAACACATATTACAACTTCAGTGACTAACAGGCCATTTTGCCTAGATGTGGTCTAGACACTGTTTTGAGGCATGAAAATGAACGTTATCAACTCCCTCTGTACCTGCCTGGGAACACCATGTTCTGCTCAAAATCAGAGTACTCTGACTCTAAAAACCACAATCATGGGTCTTTTTCTCCACACATCTAATCTGAAAGTATCTCGTGGGAAAAAAAAAAAAAAA